>JAODAL010004096.1:0-161949 GCA_025379985.1 Phyllomedusa bahiana
CCTCCACACTCGTCACTAATGTTGCCACCGAGCTCTCTTTTGTTTTTTTCCAGCTTTGCTGCCAGGGACTTTATCGGGGCTAGTTCCTGCTTCAGTTTTTTTGGTCAGTTTTGCCCCCATAAGTCCCCAGGGATTTTAAAAATTGAAGCGATTCTAAGAGGGCGCAGTCATGTGGTGTCATCAAAAACAACATTGTATAAAGAAAAACCCCAAGCACCCTCTGCTTTTTAAGCATGGCACAACGTTTACAGCCCCCTGCAGGCTTGGGCACCGGGAAATACTTTTTTTTTTAACGGTTTCGTGCCGAAGTAATTCGGCCCGAAACGAATTTGTGGGGGAAAATTCGGCGAAGTGCCCGAAACGAATTTTAAAAATTTCGCCCATCTCTAGTCAGGGTTTTTCCGCAGGACAATCCCAAAAAAAACCCCATCAAAAAGCACTAGAAAAGGGTTTAAAGGGGGAAAAGCACTGGAGATTTCAAAAGTGGCCAGCATAAACCCAACCTGAACCCCATAGAACCCCTGGGGAGAATTCAAAATGGCGTTTGGAGAAGGCCCCCCTTCAAATCTCAGGGCCTGGAGCATTTCCCAAGAAAAAATGGTTAAAATTCAGCAGAGATTGAAAAAAAACCATTGATGGTTCCCGGGAAGCGGTTTTTCGCAGTTATTTTGGCTAAAGGTTGTGCTACAAGTTTTTGGGCTGAGGGTGCCAATACTTTTGTCCAGCCCATTTTGAAGTTTTGGTGAAATGATCAATGATTTGATTTTCGCTTTTTCTGTTTTGGTTTTTTCATTGCAAGAAAAAATAAATAAATAATTAATACCAAAGAATTTGTGATTGCATCATTTTCAGGAAGAAACTGAGTATTATCTGATAGAATTGCAGTGGTGCCAATACTTTTGGCCACCACTGTATATGTCCCCATAGCAGGTATAGGCAGGTATATGTCCCCCATGGCAGGTTTAAGAGGTTATGCCCCCTCTTGGCGGGTATAGGTCCCCCATAGAGGTATAGGAGGTATATGTCCCCCATAGCGGTTATGTCCCCCATGCAGTTAGGCGGGTATAGGTCCCCCAAGCAGGTATAGGGGGTAAGGTCCCCCATAGCAGGTATGGGCAGGTATGGGGCCCCCCCCAAAGGAGGATATTCCCCAAATAGCGGTAATAGGCAGGTAATCTCCCCCTAGGCGGATATGTCCCCATGCAGGAATGGCGGTTTTATGTCCCCCATAGGAAGGTTTTAGTCCCCCCCCCAGAAAAAGGAAAGGGGCATGTCCCCTAGGAAGGATTTTTGTCCCCCACAGCAGGTAAAAGGGGGTATGCCCCCATAGGTATGTTAGGCATTTATGTCCCCCATAGATATGTATAGGCAGGTATGTCCCCCATAGATAGTTAAAGGCAGGTATGTCCCCCATGTCACTCTTCCCATTAATGGCCATCAACTTCCTTTTCTTGTAGACACAGGTGCAGCCAGATCTGTCCGAAATGCGATATTCCCCCGGATGTCATCCTTCCCCCCCAGATTACTTTTCCTCGGGGGGTTGGAGGGACCCCAACTCAACTCGCTTAAACCCTTTTCGGTTTCGTTGACATCATGGACCCCTTCAAGACTACTCGTTTCGCCACCTTTTCCACTAACTTGTTTGGAGCAGATTTTTTCTTCAAAAATAAATGCTACTACCCGATATGATTCCTCTGGATTTTTTTGGGGCTTTGTTTTTCCTGTATCTCATGAAGTACCTGCGCACTGGAAGCTCTCCCCGCTCTTCTTTTGTCATCCACGATGCCTTCCCTTCCAATGAATTTCAATCAACTTCCCGAAGTATGGTCACAAGGGCCCATGATGTTGGCCCCTTCCCTTTTGCACCGTCCAGTTTTTTGAAAGTGGTCTACACCCCCCCCTCCTTACCCCCAATATCCCTTTTAAGCATGACCCCGAAATTTCTCTGGGAAAACCCCAAAAAACTGCCTTCTTAAAAAAAGGAGTGCCTTCCAAGCAAATTTACCCGCTAATACAACCCCTGTTCCTGTTCGCAAAAAAGGGTTGTCGTGGTGAACCCAAAAAAATTGTTGGTTTAAGATTTAAGAGCAGTGAATGCTGTATTGCCTTTGAACCCCCTTGGGCCCCCCAAGCGCATGAACTTTCGCCAAGTGCCTCATTTTCTACATGCTTCCAGTTTATTTCCTGCAATGCTTTCTTCAGTGTCCCTTTTTTTACACAAGGTTCTCAATACCTCTTTTCTTTCACTTATCATGGTACTCAACTCACCTGGAAAAAGTGCCCTCAAGGGGGCCCGAACCCAAATCAATTCATCAAGCTCTTTTAATCCGTCTTCAACCTTGGATGCGGAACACTCTAAGTCCAATCCTACGTATTGGATGATATTTATTTTGTGCTCCTGACCTTCCTACCTGCATCAAGTTCCTCCAGTTTCTTCAAAATTTTTTTCATCCATCAAAGCAAAATTTTTAAGCTTTAAATGCAATGGTGTTGGACAAAAATTTTTTTTTCTTGGGCACTGTATATCTAAGGCACAAAAACACCTTACTGATGACCCCAAAGAAAGCTGTCATGTCCACACTTCACCCACCACCCCAAAACAACTAAGGCATTTCTAAAACCTAATAAATATTGCCCACAATGGATACCCCAAAGCATTCTGCCCGATGCACACTCTCTATGCCTTTTTCCCGGCATTTCTTCAAAAAAAAGTATACCCGGGCAGAGGCCTGTTCCTGAAACCAAAAAACTTATTCTCGCGCTCCTGAATTGGGGACTCAGACTACTCACAACCTTTTTAATCTACTTGCTCAGAGTGTTGTTGCTGCACAACTCCCCTTTTGACCAAAAATCAAGACATCAATTTGGGAATCCCGTGACTATCTTGGGCCCCCAATCCCAAAAAGGGGTCCTGAAAAAAAAAAAAATCCCCGAACCCACATTACCAAACGAAGAACTCTTCGGCTACTGCTCATTTCCCGATGCCTGCAAATGTCACCTTGAAGGATGCACTTTCCCCCAATCCAGCCACCCTGCTTCCTCTCTCAAGGGGGGAAGATAAAGATCTGACTGTCACAGATGATGGGGATCACACCGCAACAGATGATCCTCTCCATGACTGCCTTGAACAAATGAAAGCTGAAACATCACATCCTACTGTCTCTACATCCAAGCTGGAGGATCCAGATTATGTCTTCTTCACAGATGGATCCAGATATGCAGATGAATAATCTGATTAAACAATTTCAAGCCCGAATAAACCCAAAGGAAAAGAGGAGTTGGGAGGAAGAAGGAGCGGGGGGTACACCAAGAGGGATTCTGGAGAAAAGATGATAAACTTTGCTTACCAAGAGCATTGTATCCAGCTGTAGTACAATAGGCTTATAGTACTATACATAGAAGAACAAACCAGATGATCTCGTCAATCAACAGGATATACTTAGCACCCAGAATTCCCATTACAGCAAATAACTGTATCAGAAGATGTGAAATATGCATCACTTGCAACCCAGAAGAATTAGTTCAAACACAGAAGAAGCAATAAGTTGAACCTCTGTCCCCTTTCCAACGGATCCAGATCAACCACATTGTATTCTCCAAGAGTGGAGAATACATGTTCTCAGAATGGTCTGAGGCCTACAAAGGCCTACCCCTAATATGACTGCCAGAGCTAATGAGGAAAAAATGTACTAACTGAATTGGTGTTTAGATTTGGAATCCCAGAAGTTATTGAGTCAGATCAAGGACCTGGCTTCACAGCAAAAGGAACCAGAGATGTTTAGAAGCTAGTAGGAGCTGACCTCTCCGCACCCCATATCATCTACAGAGCATGTTCCCGGGAAAGTCGAAAGAATGAATGCCACACTTAAAAAACAAAATTCTTAAAGCTAGCAAGGAAGCATCTTTCCCATGGCCAGAAATCCTACCCATTGCCCTGTACTCTATCAGAAACACCCCTAGGCAGGCCACTGGTCTCACACCCTAAGAAATATTGTTCTCAGGGCCACCTAGGTTAGGGGGGGTTCCATCCACAATAGTTGATTGCAGGAAAATGAGAGCCTTGTGAAATATGTCCTAAACTTGTAAACTTGTGTAATGAATTGAAATTAACCCATGCTTCATTGTTTTTTTCTGTTCCAGACTCAGACTCCGACCGAACCATTCATAAGCTCCAGCATGGTGATTTTATATGAGTAAAAAGGCATGTGAGAGATTCTCTGGAACATAGATTTTAAGGAACATAACAAGTTCTTCGGATGTCCCCAACCTCAGTGAAATTGGTAGGAAGACCTATTTGGGTTCATGCCTCACACTGCAAGAAAGCAGCTGGAGCCAACAAGTCATCATGAATCACTCTTTTATCTTTTATTACATTTGTGTTGTTTGGGTGTGTGTGAAAATACAAGGGGAACGACCCAGGGGGTTGGCTGGTGAATTCAAAGCTAGGGATCAGACTAAACCAAGACTCGAACCAACAATACCACAAATAAGGATAAACAAAGGTGTAGATTGGATAAATAGTATCCATTATAACCAACAGAGATTTGTAAACCACACCCAAGATATCCTGCAAAGCATAGTTGAGCAATTAGAACCCATATCAATCGTGGCCTACCAAAATAGCCTAGCATTGGACAGGATCTTAAAAGACACTCACAAGGGGGGAATTATGAGAATATAAAGTGTGAAGGTTTCTTTAGGGGTGACCGTTCTTGGTTTTCCAGACCCTAGAATTTCTACCAGTCTTTATCCCTTATATTTCCAGTAAACCCAACATATTCATTATCTTCTCAAATTTCCCAGGTTTCCCTAGTTGGATTGTCAACAATCCATAAATGGTCACTGCTAGGGACTGCTCTGAGGTAGCACCTGGCGGTCATGTGGTCAACAAACATCCTCACCATCAGAGGCAATGTGGAAGAGGCCGGCGATCGCTTAGTTACGCCCCCTTGGAGCAAGCCTGGCAGTGATGCAGCGGGTTTATTACCGTCTCCACCTGTCCATGTAGCCATCCAAACATGGTGACACATATTCATCCTAACTCAAGTTTAAAAGGGGTAAGAGGAACAGAGTTTAATGTTTTAGGTGTGGGAATTCATTAAGAATTGATTGAAAACATTAGAACTCTGTTTGTACCTTTCATATTCATTGATTATATCTAGAAACTGCTTATATACTGTGTGCATAAACCATTCTTTATCTCTATTACCCTTGACCAGTTTGATCAGATATTATACACCTGGAATGCATAGCTTTTGCAGGGAAACTGCCTCCAGGATAGATATGTTCTGAAAGATGCTGAAATAACGTATGGACTCATAATGGCTCACAAATATTAGCTTAGACAGCAAAAGCAGACAAAGATGGCGCAGAAGTATATTAAACCAGCACAACACGCAAGCCAGACGTATTTCACTGGACAAACAACTCAATTTGAGGAAATGCATTTTGCTGAGACTGTACAATATTTTGCAACGAATGCAGAAATGAAGGAGTGACGTATATCACCATATATGAATATGTATTTGATTTACTTATAAACTTGCCTCCCCAAAAGCTAATTAACCAATGAGCAAACAACACAATGTATACGTATCACACACTATAAAAGCTTCTACTTCCTGATAATAAAACAGAACTGCTTTCCAGACAATCTGTGTGGATGGTGATTCTTGGGATCCCAGCTGTTTACAGCAAACTTATACCATAATTTGGAACAGAGATAGCAACTGGATCAGGAATGGATTAAAAAGGGAAATCCTACCTTGACATTATCATGCCGCGCAGGCAGCGTGATGACATCGCGCGCTGCCTGTGCCGGAGACTCCGGAAGGTCGCATGTCTGCTTGCGGCCTTCCGGAGTTCTATTGTGGAGCAGGGAGTGCTCGCTCTCTGCTCCGCAATAGTGTCTTCCGCTGTATGTGCTCTGGGAGCAGTCGCGTACAGCTGAAGCAATCCCCGCCGGTGCCCGGGCCATGGCAGTGCCCGGACGCCGATGCGGACCAGAGAGTCAGCTGTATGCGCTCCCAGGAGTCGCATACAGGTGCGAAGATAGCGGACAGCGCCCGGGCCACAGCAGCGCCTGGACGCTGTCGCCTGTCCCTGGCTTGCGTCGTTCCGGTCCCTGTTTGTAACAAGGGGACAGACGTAAGTCGGAATGACATAAGTCGGGGACTGCCTGTACTGGTCGGGAAATACCGTTCGGTATTTGGTCTTTTTTTGGCACGCAGGGGGACGTTTTTTCTCCACGGTTTGAAGATTCAAGCCCTCCCCCTTTGCACCCACATGTTCATATTCCGCCCGAAAACTGGGCAGAAGAATGAGCATGTTCTAAGTTTTTCAGACCACCAGCGATCTAAAAAACCGCGTGGTGGAAAATCCGTGCAGTGGGGACTGCTGCATGGATTTTCCATTAAAGTCAATGTAAAAGGTTGACAGTCGTTTTACAGACAGCTTTCATATCCGAAAACCGTCTGTAAAACCGACGGAAAAGCTTTGCCGTGGGGACAAGCCCTAATATTAACAACAATCAACCATCAGTATATTGTAGCTTGTCTTTGGATCAATTTTTGTAATGCAATATGTAATTATTTTATTGTTCACTTTCTAATACAGCCTAATCTGTATTTTTGCAAGTTGGTCTTAACTTTTATTTTCCTTTGGGTGTACATTGCATTGTTGGCGGATCCTTTTTTAATCAGTGAAGTTAGTGTTACATTACCACTCAAGCCATGGACACCTTTAACCAGAAATGCTTGTCAGTGAGGATTAGTGATACACTCATTTATCCATGTTTTCTCTCCTTACAACAGTTATACATGACCCAAACTTTAGATAAGAGATATAAGAACTCCTACTGGTTCTTGTATAATTGACAGGAAAAATGCATATATTTCAGAGCAACCATATAGATTTCATTTTATTTCCTACTGCAGTTTAGAAGATGTAGCAAAATCTATTTTAATGTCTATTCAGTGATACCTGTCAAACAGTATCTGCTAGAAAGTGAGCTCTCTCCTGGAATTTCACTCAATTGTCCAGGTTCATTCTCCTTGGTGACACAGCAGATAGGAAAATTTTATCCATGGCCACAAAAGTGAATACACTCTTAAGTGATCTTAGCCAATGGAGAAAAAAAACCTCTAATTTACAACATATAGCTAATCTACTGTACTTTGTTTAAACCTGACCTCTCCTCTTAATCTAATGTCAGATTGTGTTTTCGCTTAGGCCATCCCCTGCCCTTAGACCGTGGCATGCTGACATGCCTCTGCTGAATTTTAACTGATCTGAGGATTTCATATACTGAAGTATAAAGACAAATATACATATCCAGAACTTGAATCTTATTGAGCTATTCCCCCGTAATAAAAAAAAATCTCCTGCCAAGATATGTGTTTGGAGCTTTGTTGAGGCAGGCAGAGGCCCTGTAGATTTACAGTATCTCACAAAAGCAAGTACACCCCTCACATTTTTGTAAAGATTATATTATATCTTTTCATGGGACTACACTGAAGATATGACATATTGATACAATGTAAAGTAGTTGTATATAGCTTATATAACAGTGTAAATTTGGTGCACCCTCAAAATAACTTAACACGTACCCATCAATGTCTAAACCACTGGCAACAAAAGTGAGTACACCCTTAAGTGAAAATTTATTAATTGTGCCCCATTTGCCATTTTCCATCCACGGTGTCATGTTATTCATTAGTGTTACAAGGTCTCAGGTGTGAATGGGGAGCAGTTGTGTTAAATTTGGTGTTATCGGTCTCACACTCTCTCATACTGGTCACTGGAAGATCAACATGGCACCTCATGGCAAAGAATGGTCTGAAAAAAAGAATTGTTGCTCTACATAAAGATGGCATAAGCTATAAGAAGATTGTGAACACACTGAAACTGAGATGCAGCACCGTGGTCAAGACCATACAGTGATTTAACAAGACAAGTGCCACTCAGAACAGGTCTAAAACTCTCTTTGTGTAACGGCCGGGTCAGTGGATCCACTGGACCACCGCAAACAGTGGCAACAACTGCGCCAGGGAGTGGAGTCTAAGTAGGTCCTGGTTTTCACCAGAGCCCGCCGTAAAGCGGGATGGACTTTCTGCGGCGGGAGTCCTACCAGGTCGCTACCCCTGACGCGGCGGCCTTGCGGTGGCGGTCGAGGTGCAGCGAGGTACAGAATCGTGAGACGAGAACCTTAGTCGTGGGCAGGCAGAAAGGTCAGGGCAAGCAGCAGAGATTCGGAGTCGAGAAACGTAGCAAGAGGTCGGGTACACGGCAAGGCAAGAACACACTTATAGAACGCTTTTTCTAAGGCACGAGGCAAAATAGATCCAGCAAGGAAGTACCATGGATTGAACCAATATATAGGGGAAATATATAGAGGCAGTGCCCAGCAATTAGCCAAATTTACAAGAACGAGCCGGCAGAGGGCATGGATGGGACAGGAGCGTGGTCTGGTGAGTATTCAGTGAAAGTGCGCCCGCAGCTCATCCCGCGGCCAGCGGTGCTACCCGACCCCACCAGGAACCCCGATGAGGGAGCACGGGTGCGCCTGCGGCCCGCGGGCCGGAGCGTGGTGTCACTCGCTACAGTACCCCCCCCCCCTCCTTAGGTCTCCCCCTCTTCTTAGGCCGAAGGAACCTGCGAACAAGATCTTGGTTCAAAATATTAGATTCAGGTTCCCAGGACCTCTCCTCGGGACTGAAGCCCTTCCAATCAACAAGAAAGAACCGCTTAATGGTCTTAATGGCCAAGATGTCCTTTATTTCAAAAACATCAGAAGACTCTACTACCAGAGACGGTGACACACTCCTCTGAGAGAACCAGTTCAAGACCAGGGGCTATAGAAGGGAGACCGGGAAAGCGTTTGGAATCCGGAGAGATTGGGGTAGGCAGAGCTTGTAGGACACTGGGTTCAGCTGCCGAAGTACTCTGAAAGGTCCCAGAAACCGCGGACCCAACTTATAGCTGGGGATCTTGAGGCGTACGTATTTGGAAGAAATCCAAACCTTGTCCCATGGAAGGAACGTTGGAGAAGATCTCCTCCTCTTGTCAGCCTGGGTCTTAATGCAGGCCGAAGCCCAGAGTAAGGCATGTCGGGTTTCCCGCCAAATGGCCTTGATATCCCGAAATTGGTTGTCCACATCGGGAACCTCGGAAGCCATAGCCAAGGTGAGGGGAGTGCATGGGTGACGACCATAGACCACAAAGAATGGAGCAATACCCGTTGCGTCAGATTCCCGATGGTTGTAGGAGAACTCAGCCCATGGAAGCAGCTCGGCCCAATTGTCCTGGCGATCGGACACAAAATGACGCAGGTAATCCCCCAAGATCTGATTTACTCTCTCCACTTGTCCATTCGTCTGGGGATGATAGGCAGAAAAGAAATCCAACTTGACTTGCAAGCGAGTACACAGGGCACACAAAATCTGGAGACAAGTTGAACACCCTGATCGGAAATGATTTGCGAGGGTAACCCATGCAGAAGAAAAATGTGACGGAAGAAATTACCCGCCAATTGAGGAGCAGAAGGAAGACCAGGAACGGGAACGAAGTGGGACATTTTCAAGAATCGGTCCGTGACCACCCAGATGACAGAATTCACTGAGGAAGAAGGAAGGTCCGTGATGAAGTCCATGCCTATGTGTGTCCATGGGGACTCCGGAACGGGCAGAGGGACTAAGAGGCCCGCGGGCCAATGGCGTGGGACCTTGTTCCAGGCACACGTGGCAAAGGAGAGGATGAAATCCTTGATGTCCTGGAGCAGAGTTGGCCACCAGTAGTGCCGCGAGATAAGGGCGTAGGACTTCTGTATCCCGGGGTGACCGGCCAGAAAAGAACTATGCCCCCACTCCAGAATTTTTCTCCTGAGCGCTGGACATACGTAAGTTTTGCCTGGTGGGACACTTTGAAGATCTACAGGAGCCACGTGGACCAGCCGTTCAGGGTTAATGATGTGATGAGAAACTGGTTCTTCTCCAGCAACGTCAGAAGCACGGGAGAGGGCGTCCGCCTTGACATTTTTTCTCGGCCGGTCGGAAGTGGATCTTGAAGTCGAAACGGAAGAAAAAGAGGGACCACCTGGCCTGGTGAGGATTTAAACACTGGGCCGTCTGGAGATACTGAAGGTACTTGTGGTCAGTGAAGACGTCAAATGGGTGTCGAGCTCCCTCCAGCAGATGTCGCCATTCCTCCAGAGCCAATTTGATGGCCAACAGTTCCCGATCTCCAATGGCATAATTTCGTTCTGCCGGTGAGAAGGTCTTGGAAAAGAAACCGCATGTGAGAGTCTCAGCTTTGGGGCCCTTCTGTATAAGGACTGCCCCCGCCCTCACGGAAGAGGCATCCACCTCTAGGGAGAAGGGTTTCTCCGTATCTGGACGGACCGAGATAGGTGCTGAGGAAAAAGCTCTCTTGAGTTCCCATTTAGTTCGGCTGCCTGAGGCCAACATTTCGGATTTGCGTTCTTCCTAGTGAGAGTCACGATGGGAGCCACCACTGTGGAAAAATGGGGAATGAATTGCCGGTAGTAGTTGGTGAACCCCAGGAAGCGTTGTATCGCCTGAAGGCCGACAGGTCGTGGCCACTGCTGGATCGCAGAGAGTTTAGCTGGGTCCATCTGTAGACCCCGATCGGAGACTATGTACCCGAGGAACGGAAGGCTGGCCTGGTCGAACCGACACTTCTCCAGCTTGGCACACAGTCGGTTGTTAAGCAAATGTCGCAGAACCTGGCACACCTGTACCCGATGAGTCTGAATGTCTGGAGAAAAAATCTGGATATCGTCCAGATATACTATGACGCAGGTGTAAAGCAGGTCCCTAAAGATGTCATTGATGAATTTCTGAAATAAAGCTGGGGCGTTGCATAGCCCAAAGGGCATCACGAGTTATTTGAAATGCCCGTCATGAGTATTGAAGGCCGTTTTCCACTCATTCCCCTCTCAAATTCTGATGAGGTTGTAGGCCTCCCATAGGTCCAACTTGGAAAACACCTTGGCTCCCCAGAGTCGATTGAAGAGCTCAGAGATCAGCGGTAGGGGGTAACGATTCTTCACCGTGATTTTGTTTAGCCCGCTGTAATCAATACACGGACGAAGTGAGCCATCTTTTTTTTGTACGCAGAAGAACCTGGCACCAGCTGGAATGGAGGATTTGCGAATAAAGCCTTTCTGTAAATTATCCTGAATATAGACCGACATGGCCTAAATCTCAGGCACGGACAGCGGGTAGACCCATCCCAGAGGGGGGCTGGTTCCGGGGAGGAGGTCAATCGGGCAGTCATAAGGCCAATGGAGCGGCAGGGTCTCAGCTTGTTTCTCCGAGAATACGTCCCCAAAATCCTAGTACTCCACTGGCAGGCCTGGCAGAGGCTTGAAGGGCGACTGAGGAGAAAAGGTGGGCACCGGGTGTGGTGCCACCAAACAGAGATCCCCAACACAGGACCTCGCCTGTCTTCCAATCAAGCGTAGGGGCATGACGTTGCAGCCAGGGTAGCCCCAACAGGATTGCCGAGGAAGCACGAGGCAGAACATGAAAAGTGATTTTCTCCTTGTGCAAGACCCCTACATGGAGGGACTCTGGCCGGGTTATGAATTTTATGGAGTCGCTAAGAAGCTCCCCACTGACAGAACAGATAAGTAGGGGCTTCTCCAGATGGATCACTGGCAAGCTGTAACGGGACACCAAGGAGGCATGAATGAAGTTCCCGGCTGAGCCTGAGTCCAGAAAGGCAGCGACCCAGAACCATAGACCAGCATCCGTCGTTACCTCCATTGGCAACATCAATCGGGGAGAGGGAGAATTAGCACTCTCCTATGGCACCTAAGTGCGAGTGTTTCCCGAGCGCTGGGGACCCTGCGGACAGCTTCTGCGGAAATGTTCCGGACTGGCGCAGTAGAGGCAAAGATTCTCCGCCCTA
This sequence comes from Phyllomedusa bahiana, assembly GCA_025379985.1. Taxonomy (NCBI): domain Eukaryota; kingdom Metazoa; phylum Chordata; class Amphibia; order Anura; family Hylidae; genus Phyllomedusa; species Phyllomedusa bahiana. Next base: position 11,932 of record JAODAL010004096.1, read on the forward strand.
CGGCGGGACAGCTCTTGATCCGAAAAGTGGGCCCGGTCCACCTGCATGGGTTCCTTGTTGGAGACCAGCGGCAGCGGAGACCTCTGGAATGCAGGGACCAGACGAGGCAGTCGGCGAGGTCATGTCGAGTCACGTTCATGGCGGAGCTCCTCCTGTCTCTCCGTGAAGCACACGTCTATGCGAGTGGCCAGGTGAATAAGTTCACCTAGAGAAGATGGAAGATCTCTAGCTGCAAGTGCGTCCTTAACCCTGCACGACAGGCCCTTCTTGAATGTTGCGCAGAGGGCTTGAGGATGGATCAGAAGCTAGGGTGCGGAACTGGACCCCATAGTCCCCTACGGAGGACTCCCCATGACAAAGGTTCAGGAGCGCAGTCTCGGCAGAAGACGCACATGCTGGCTCCTCGAGAACGCTGTGGAATTCAGTGAGGAAGGCCTGTAGGTCTGCTGTGACAGGGTCGTTCCGGTCCCAGAGGGGTGTCGCCCAAGCCAGGGCCTTTCCGGATAGCAGGCTCACCACATACGCCACTTTTGACCTTTCCGTGGGGAACTGGTCGGCCATTAGCTTCACATGCATGGAGCTCTGGGTAATAAAACCTCTGCAAAGCTTCGGGTCCCCATCAAAATTGGTGGGTAATGTTAGACAAAGCTTCAGGCCCACGGTTGCCAGCGGGACGGCAAGAGGAGATGGAACCACCGTCGAAGAAGACGGTTGCTGCTGCTGGGACGCCAGTAGTTGTCGCATCATGATGAACAGCTGGCCCAATTGCTGTGCCTGTTGCGCGATCTGCTGCAACAATGGTCGTAAGATCTGCAAGACTTGGCAGGGGCACCTTGGCGGGATCCATGGCTGGATCTAACTGTAACGGCCGGGTTAGTGGATCCAATGGACCACCACAAGCAGTGGCAACAACTGCGCCAGGGAGCGGAGTCTAAGTAGGTCCAGGTTTTCTCCAGAGCCCGCCGTAAAGCGGGATGGACTTGCTGCAGCGGGAGTCCTACCAGGTCGCTACCCCTGATGCGGCGGACTTGCGGTGGATGGCCAAGGTGCAGCGAGGTACAGAATCGTGAGACGAGAACTGTAGTCGTGGGCAGGCAGGAAGGTCAGGACAGGCAGCAGAGATTCGGAGTTAAGAAACGTAGCAAGAGGTCGGGTACACGGCAAGGCAAGAACACACTTAAAGAACGCTTTTTCTAAGGCACGAGGCAACATAGATCCAGCAAGAAAGTACCGTGGACCGAACCAATATATAGGGGCAGCGCCCGGCAATTAGCCAATTACCAGCGCTGGCCCTTTACATTTACAAGAACGAGCGGGCGCGTGCGCCTCGGCTGGCAGAGAGAGCGGACGGGAAAGGAGCATGGTCTGGTGAGTATTCTTCCCTGAAACACTTTTGTAAAACTGCTGACTAAAATCTAAAATAATGAAAGTAACTTTAGTGTCAGATTTTCCTATAAAAAAAAAAGTAAAAGAGTAACATTGCTGGTTCACAATCCTTGTCTGAGTCGTATAGGAAGTGTGGAGCTCAGCTTCTTGGCAGAACAGATACGACATCCTAGGCATCTGTTTATCCAAGTTTTGGCCTTTATTTAGCTGCAACAGTCTTACAAAATAAAAATGCCTGGCTTCATTTCCGCCAACAAAGAAAAATGTATATACAATCCTTGTGGATAGCTAACAGTTCATTGTTCCTGGATTCTTTCCCCTACAGGCTCAGGGGAATATCACTAGAAATCTCAATGAGACTTAACGGCTGTCCACCACGGCACCTTGAGCCTTTCTAAAGAAGTCATAATTATTGTCACATAGTTTGCCAACAAATGGAAAACTTTTATTTTTTATTTAGTTATTAGTTAGTTAGTTATTGATTTCTATAGGGGATTTTTTTTGCATAGAAAAACTTAATTTTCACTAGTCTATAGATCTACAGGGAAAACAAACCCAGATACTTACAGAATACCACGCACACATCGCTGTAATGTTTATAAGGTAACATCAGGACAGTATTAGAGGTTAATGAATCAATTTGCCATGTGTCCCACTTATAGTGTCAATTCAATTCACAACTCTTTGGTCATTCCAATTTGCTCACTTCAAGCTTTAATGTTGGCAAATCAATTTACTCATCTTTACTAGTGACAAATGATTTGTAAATCTATTCAAGATCTGCAAACCACAAGCTTGAGTCACTCTTCTCCACGGTGCATCCACAAATCACATCATCATGATAATTTATCATTATTCCATGAGCATTATATGAAATTGCTTAAAAAATACATTGATATTAAAAACTGAATGAAGGAGGCTGAAAATGAAATATCAGAATTAAAGGGATTGTCCAGTGTTGTGTAAACAAAGCTTAACAGTTAAATAATGCTTAATATAAATATCCACCCTTCCCCTACACATCTTTAACACTGTGACATTTAGGTCGCGATGCAGCGGGGGTCTGAATCCTGAGAATTTTTTGTTTGTATATATTTGCAGCCATAGCTTCATTTACCACAGGTGAAAATTTCCTTTATCATGAGACTGTTAAAGGGGTTCTTTCTCGGCACCCCCTGTCAAACAGCTGATTTTGTTGGAAGATGCCACAGCTAGCCAAGCGTTTCCCCTGCAGTGGACACTTCAGAGGAGAGATGGCTTTACATAAACACAAGCGTGGCTCAAATTCACCCAGACCTGCCCCATCCCTCAATCGCACACAATTCCCCTACCACACACTTACCGCTCATCAACACCTAACTAACACAAATTTTAACATAGTCTGAAATTGACCAACCGCATAGAAATAGGTGGTATTATATCGCGCGTAGTACATCTAGGGCAAAACGTCCGGAGCCCTAATTAAATAATAACGAACTTTCTACAATATCATAACCGAAGATATAATAGGCGCGAGCGGGGGCACTCTAATACTAACACCAAAACAATCTAACCAACATACGAGAGTCCTTCGCACTGGTCACTCAAAGGTTCCACACACAATTTGACAACTAAAAAACAAAGAAACGAAAGATTATATACCACCCAACACATGAAAAGTTGAAAAAATAACATAAAATAAACAGATCTCTCGTGGATGCGTGATCTCGGACCATTATATATAACTAACCGATACATTTAAGAAGACAGAAAATAAAAACTAACATACAAAAGAGAAATTTCAAACTCTATATCTCAAACCGCCAGTAACTTATACCACATTAAATTCAAATCTATCAAATACAATAACGAAAACTGATCAGTCGTGGAGCACACTAAGAATCACTCACTGGTCAGTCTTTGGTGTACCAACTATAACTCAACTCTTAAGAAGAAGAGGAACGGGTACTGATGTTTCGAGTAGTGTGTGTGCGCAGGATATTAATGAAAATAAAAAAAAAAAAGTTTAGAATTAATATACTAGCGATATAATACCCAAATATACTAACCCTCATACAAACAAAAATCAAAAACTGGTGTAGATATATAGATCATTATAGAGCATTAGATCCTTAATTAGTAAAAATAAAGAGTATGAATTTTTTTTTTTTGTAGGTTTTAGTTTAGCGTTAGATAGAGAGAGTGTTGTGAAGTAGGACAACCTGATAATTATAAGAAAAAGATTCCTATTGAGGGGTGTATGTTTGATTGGATTGAGTGTGTGGTGATATACTAGTAGTGTTGGGGTCGATGGGATGAGATAGTTCACACATATTAATAATAGTGGTGGTGCGTGTGAGTCTATCTATATATACACACATTGAAAGAAATAATCAACATGTGAAATATAGAGAAGTAAGTAATTCTATTTTACAATAGAGATGTAATAATAACTCTGCACAAAGTAATGAAGCGCTGAGAAGTGTGGTAGGTGAGGAGGGTGGGGAGTGATTTAAAATAGCCACAATTCAACTAACACACTATACACAACACACACACATTGATGTGATGTGCGATCAGTGCTGTCGTGTTATTGAACTGTATATATATTATGGGGGGGTGGGTTTTGATATTGTGTGAGAGAGAGCTGTGGGAGTGCGGATTGGTTTTGAGTGTGAGTGAGAGTGTGGTTGAGTGTGTGATTGTGTTGAATAGGTAATGGATAGAAAGCTTTTCAGTTTGATATATCTATCTATATAGTATTTGGTGTCTATCTCTATCCTCTAGTTATAACTATGAGAGAAAGTATAGTTATTACATAAATAAAAAATCTCTCTATTTTAGAAGATGTCGTTCTCTTTACAAGATTTAGTGGTGAGAGAAGAGATGAGAAGTGAGTGGTGAATATAGTGTTATAATAAACACAATTTCACATGGTACTGGTAATAGTTGAAGAATAATAGAATTTATATAATCATTAGAAGAAATTAAATCTCTATAGTGAGTATCAGATTTTAATTTTAGAGAGGTATACATATTTATTAAATTTAAGAAGAGAGAACACAAATTTAATATTCTATCTTAGCCAGCGTTGGTTAATAACCAGAGAGTATAGATGATAGCATTAATAGTTTAAGATCATGAAATCTACTCTTTTGTATAGGGATTAATTGGTTATGGGGATGAGTTTTTTGTTATTTGGGGGGAAAAATTTGATAGAAGTTAAAGTGGAAAAAAATAGAAAATAGCGTAAGAACAGAAAGTAAGGGAGTGTATTGGGAGAATTTGTTATTTGTTTAGTATTGTGTTTTTTTGTTTGAAATATTGGTAGAGAACAGATATTGGAGACAAGTTTAATTAGATGCGAAAAACTGAGACACATTAAGTGGACAGTTATTATATAGGTTGGTCTTTTTCTGCAATATTTAATAGAGTGAGCTCTAGGTTAGTGTGATGTGGTTCATTTAATAAAATATGTGTAAGTTTTTTTGTAATTGAGTATATTAAAGATTTTTAAAAGATTTTTTTGAAAGGATGTGTTGTAAAAAATTTTATGATATATGTAATTTAGATAAGCTTATCGGATTTCGGTGGATTCTAAATACTGAAATCCGTTACAATCTGACAAATACATATGCTTGTGGTTTGTAATTGAGCTCCTATTCTTAATTTCCTAAAATACAAACTACTCTATATCCTCACAGTCCACACCTTCTACTTGTGTCCAGGTGGTTAGCAGCCAGACATTACAGTATAACATGACACACTGTACCTCTGCGGGCTGACAATTGCACACCAACTTATATTTAACGTATATAACTATATTAAGACTTTTAAAAGCATTCAATGATGAGCCTACCTTCTCTTTTATATACATTGAATCTTTACTGCCATATCGTTCTTGAATTTAACAATGATTCTTCCAGGTCCTAAACTATGAAGTCTTCTGGTTAATTCAGTTGCCTAGGGTACAGCAAGCCTGGTACAGTTGTGTCTTATATTAAAAATCTATGCTTGACCGTGGTCATTAAAAGCTGGCATGACCTGTAAGGTGAATTTATATAAATGTGGATTAGCAACGGATCAGTCAGATGAAACAAACGAGGTGACCATTACATAACCTGATATCATCTAACAACCTGGAACAATGTCATAGTCAATCCACCCTGGAAGCAGCCAGTGTTAGGCTATGTTCACACGGTGTAATTACCACTCCTAAACTTCGAACAACCGGGATACTGGCCGTACTTAACGTGTGACCAGAAATAACGTCCCAAATCTCTAGCCATGAGAACATAGCTTTTCACGCACGGGCGCTTGAGGTGCAGAATATTCAGGACGGAGCCTGGCATTCTCCTGAAATGCCTGCTTCTATTTTTAGATCCCTAAATATTCAGCATGCAGCAAGCGATGCCGCAGAGGGTGGGGTGGCCGCCAACTGCGTGTAATGACGCTGAGACTGAAGCAGAGCAGTTTCATTAACTTCGTACAGACTGAGAAACATATATTTTACAAAGCTGAGACACTGTAGGCTTCATGAGAACTGAAAATGTATATTTTATATTACCTTTAGATCTAGAGAATCTGCATTTCAGATATCGCTAATGCGTCACTACAGATATTACTCCCCAATTTTGCCTCAGCTTCTTTAAGCTTGCAGCTCCAGTGGGACTTACAATTCGTTCATGATGCAGATGGGGAGAATGTGAGCTGCATTCTTATAGAAAGATAATGAAATTAAAAGCAATTTAATCCATTGAGATCAGAATAAAAACACCCAAAGAACACTCAGTTCTGCAAATGACCATTCATATATGTGGCGATGGACTAATTTGCAACATCGCATGCTAGAATTCCGTCGACTCTGGAACAAAGTCAGACGTGCGACAGAGACAATGACACAATTAGAGGACTGACGGATCCCTGCTCTTAGAGGTGAGAGCACTGCTCTGGATGATGCTTGCCGCGTTCTAACCCCGCTTTATTATTTGCAGTAATCTGAGGTTCTTTACAACCTAAACACTCTTTAAAATGATAGGACTTTATTGTGATCTGAGAATCTGAATATAATTTCTACTAGTTTCTCTAACATAATGCGAACAGCAAATGTTTCTACAGAACAGTAATGTTGTATGACTGGACCAACACTGAAAGGTAACACGTCTAACACCACCTAACCCGACAATACCAATATTTACATAAGCCAATAACATATCTACTATACATATCTTCATCCATCCACCCAGGGAGTGCTGGTCTCATCACAAGAATGTGAATAGAAAAAGCATAGGTGGAAAAAAAGTTTTTAGAAAACGATATAACAAGTCCTGTGGGGATCCAGCAAAGTATAGGACGTTTCTCACTCCTCCTCAACATTTTTGGACAGTTTTACTCAAATTCATTAGCATTCTATGGTACCAAAGGGGTTACATGTAAATTCCCTGTGGTCGTAGGGTAATAAGTAATTTGTTTTACGTTCCCCTAGGGGTCTTAGGGGTGCGTCACGAGACAGTGAATTTGTTATTTAAAAGGAAGACTAAATAATTATATATTATTATAATATTATATATATACTAATAATTTATAATATAAGAACCTTGAATATATAACGTCATTCCGACGTCCTCAATACACACACAAATTACATTAAGAACAAAGAAAAAAAGAAGTTATAAATACAATAATCCCAAGAATAAACCCTAAAATATATCAGACTCTAAAAACACACAGACTCCAGTATTGAGACGAATGTGACAGGGTGCTCTACCAGAGATCCAAAGTATTGAGACACAAGCTCATTTAGATTCAGAGTACCAATATGTATAGTTGGAGTTCATTACTCCAAAGCAGTTAAGTAGTGATTTACAATTTTACTAAATGTTTCAAGTGAATAAAATATCCTTTATATGTCTGAAGCTGTGTTGTTATTGCCGATACATAAGCGCAAGTATCAACAACAGCAACGTTTTCAGTAGGTGTTAAAAAGTACAAGTACACTATTTTTCCAAGCTCAGATGTATAGTAATAGAACAAGTTCATAAAAGCTAGTTATAGCACTTGTAAGCAGGGCCGGGACAAGGCATTTCCGTTTCCTGGGCAAGCAGAGCTAATGCACCCTCCCCTTTCCTAGAAAAAATTTAAATCCTTAGCCCTAATCTAACTCGCGCTGCCTTTGCCCTCTCCTGCTAGGTGGAATGGGATAAAAAAAAAACACAAACAACACAACAGTGCCGTTACTGGGGTCTATTAGGATGTATTTGGATAAAATATATATTTTGTGTATATAAAAATACATACAGATAGCTTTAAGTACAATGTTCTATGGATGACGCCTCTAAATAATGGTCATACAGTTACCACATGATACTGCTATAATCCAAGAGTCAGGCTGAAATATAATGCACCGTCACTGTGATTACTGTAGCAAAAACAGGTATACTAAGACAATAATATCAATGACTAGATCCAGCTATAGTACAAAGACCAAGATAGTACTGTGCCAATATTCATGTCCACATATCATCACCACATAGTGACAGAATAATACCACCACACCATAACCACATATCACCATTACATAGTGACTAAATAATATCACAATACTATTCCTAAATATTATCAGGAATGTAGCGGCCTGTACCAACTCGACTACAACCAAAAATTCCCACTATACAGTGTACTCATAGCATTACAGCAAGAGACTTATAAGTGGTAAACATTGCCAGAGTTACATGCAGGTACTCCTCATCACTGCATCGTGAGACGAACATCCACTTTCTCTTTATCTTTCCTTCTCCAGCCGCGTCCAGACCCTGCTATTGAACCAGATTTATACCACCTGAGCTCACATAAAACTTGGTTCCCCTTGCAATTCTCTATTTCTACAACCACACACAAGAAATATTCACTTACAAGAGAACCTCAAATTCAACTCATTTCTCTACCTCTATTCCTCTAATCCCCTTACACTCCAGTGTCTCCTAAAGCACTCTCTATAAACTTTGAGCACACTTCGCGCCAATCTGAACACACAAACTATTGGTTCTGAGACTCTCTAGAGCACTCTCTCTCTCTCTATCTCGAGCGAGCGCGTCATCTCAGCTTTGCGGCACCAGAACTAAAGTCGACAGGCAGCACCTTACCATCCACACAACACCATACACCCATCTATACACCAGCAACTGTGGGGAGCGCGAGTTGAAAGAGAGCGTATACCCCTGCGGTCGCCACAGCCCTATATAGACCCTAACAACGTCCACTCACACACTCATTTCTGGAGATGAGTTGTCTCAGTGCTGATCTTTACGTTTCATGAGCCAGACGCGACGAATCTCACGCGCTCGAGCATATTAACAACAGTCGAGACTCACCCAACCGAATCACAAACCCATCAGAGCACACCCCTAATCCACACGCTACTCCTTTACATTGTTTCATTTCACCACAGCGCACTTCTACGTACCTCGTCATGAGCTACTCTTCTTATCTCTCATCTACACCAAAAATAGCGAGACCCTCGCGATCAAGCTTATGCATAATACCTGCTCTATCCGCAAAGCCCGGAACAATACACACCACACCTAACCATCAAGATGCCGGACACAAGCAACAACTCATGCCCAGATACCAACTTCATAAAATCAAAATCCATCTCTAAATTTCCTTAGCGTAACATTTAACTACTAGCGACATGTTTCCTAACATGTTCATCACACACAACCCACACAACTGACTCGGATCCTTTGCCTTATGGAACAACCCGCGCTATTTCATCTCTCTGTCACAGAAAACATACACAAATGAGATCATTTATAGATAATTACCACATTGGCCCGTAGTGCCCAAAGACTCATCAATGAAGTTAGCGTACAAGGTCTTAGAGTTGTGCCTCCATATACGGCTATGTCCGAGATGTCACGTATACACTCTACTCACAACATATTCCGTCACAAAACATATCTCTCAGATACATCGAATAATAGTCTGCACACTATGTCCACTACATCTATGATGTAATCCTCACGCACTCTCTCACTCTGACTAGAGAGAAAGATCCTGAGCGATGACAAATATCGTCACACACACGAGGATAACTTATTGACGATGACGCGCGAAAGACGGACACAGAAGGGGAGGTATACAGAATCTTATGGGATTCTTTTAGTGTAACAGGTGGTTGGGTGGCTGGACTAGTGGGTTTCTGGAGGACGTGTAAGTTTTAATAGTGATAATGTAGGGATGGGAGATATACACATACATTAAAAATCTGATGGACATACTAGGATTTCAACTTAATTACAGATCACTGGGCGACAACACATGGAATTCACCGTAGTCAGAGATTCAGTCTATCAGACGGTTTCTCTTGTTTGATGAGAGAGAGAGAGAGAGCTAGATACAGCTATCTCTAGGCGCTCACGCTAGAGCGAGCGAGATGAGATATGAGAGAGTATATCATCTCTACTGAATCATCTTTCACATGTCATACGTCTCTAACTTTCAACACAACACAGAAGCGGTATATCTTGGTCATTGAGTAGGTGGAAAATATTATAGGTGTCTACTGTTCTATCTATATCTATCTCTATCCTCTATCATCTACTAGTGATCATCTATTCTCTCTATCTATATTCTCTCTGCATATATCTCAGAGAGATTTGGTTTGAAGACACACACACAACACACCACAAGGAGTGGAGGATACTCTTCCATCGACGGGAATCAGTCAACAAGGAGGACACAATATCAATTTAGCTTATCTACAGACAGTTACTCTAAACATAAGACAAATGCTTGATTCTTATGTGGAGCTGATAAGCCGGTGGGAGGTAGTACAGACACAGTCTAGCGAGTAGAGTCAATAAATGGGGATGTCTATAGGAACAGGGTTTAGGTAACATTACAAAAACACACACACATGGGAATGACATTGATATAGAAACGGTTCCATTTATGAGATAGGTGGTAGAGCGAAGTGGTAGGTGTCTGTGATTGAGAATAGTGACACTATGGATGTTTTAATGAAGGGAAAGATTGAAACATACACAAACTGTATCTAAGTGTGTTTAGGTGTAACATGAAGATTAGTAGTTGGGGTATAACAAGGTGTCATCTAATCACATTGATACATTCTAACAGGAAAACTCTCTCTCTCTAGGAGGATTATAAATGGTGGTTATACAACAACACACAGAGAGATAGATATCACGAACTATACAGATTAAGTATTAGGTTAAAAAAAAGTTCTACAAAAAAGAGAAAATAAGACATGTGGGACAAACACAACATATTGAAATTTGATCTAAAATCTATAGATGATTAAGAAAAAAAAGTAGAAATCACACAGGTTTAAATAGAGAAAGTAAGTTAAAGAGGTTAACAGAGAAGGAAGTAGGGGTTGAAAGAAGAGATGATTGGAAGTGGGTGGAAGTTTTATACACTATGGCGGGATATGTCTCAGAGGAGGGTATACATGGAGGCACGTGTGAGGGGGGGACACTACTAAGACAATCGTTTCAGGGGAACTGTTACACAATGGTCATTGTTAGGTGCAATGTAAAGTATAGGGTGTGCAGAAGTCTCTCTCTCTCTCTCTGGAGACACAGACCGACAGGGAATAGATCTTTGTAGAGTGGCTAACACACATCTACTTTCTACACACACTACTATGACACATGTAAAGATTGAAGGTCTGACATATAGTCCTCTAGTGCATATATAAGATATTGAGATCTGTTACGTGTGAGGAGAGCACACACAGGGGACTTTTTAATACTATTGATGTATTGATATTGACACTATGTGGTTGTAAACACACACATTACCTATACAATTATCTTGTCACTAATACTAGGTTTAGTTTCTGTGATTTATACAGCTGATGAATAGTATGTAGCGTACAACATATAATCGTGCAAACTATCGTGGTACTGTGGTATGGAGGTGGATTCTAGCGTATCTCATTAGTCCTTCTTAATAAATATTTTACCTTTTATTTGTACAACATGTGGTTGTGTCATGCGAGATGAGGGTTTGTCAATTCTTGTTTCTGTAGTCTCAGAGGGTACACACAATCTAATATGGTAGATATCAAATCATGTTTGTATATGTAAGATTTTACATAAACAATACTCATATACAGCATGGGAACTTACATTTATTTGGGGATGTTCTACTATCTAGAGGAGGTCAGAATATCATACTCATCTAGGAGAGTCCCTCTCTATAAACGCTAAAAAAGTATCACAGGGTGAGCGGTTATAGATAGTATTAGGAGATTTGGGTAAGGTGGGGTTGGGGATAAAAATTACGCACATACAGTATGTTATCTTAAGTCTAGAGTTGTTTTTTTAGTGGTCTCAACTCTCGTTTGAGTGTTTCAGGATTATGCACCACAAGGGAGGGGTTCTGTGTAGATTTTTTGAGTGTTTGAAAACACATGCTTAGGTAACTGTGACTAACACTTGTATCTTCTGGTAGTACGAGATGGTTGGGACAATGAGGAATAGAGATTGTGGAGCGGATGATGGAATAATTCACAGAGACTACATAAACACACACAGATTTACTCATACTGACAAACGTTAATGGGTGTTTCAACACAGAGACTAAGGAGATAATAAAAGCATACACACTACCACACAACTAACAATGAATAGGACAACAGAAATCTGTCTCTATCCGGGTATATCTAATACACACACACACACAGCGTACAGATAGAGAGGTGGATTAAATGAGAGGAAATGGTTAAAAGGGGGGGATGGGTGGTAGGTGGGTTGTGGGTATTAGGGGGGTGAGGATGGAAGGGGGGTTTTTTGAATAATAGGAGTATAATTGAAATTAGTGTGGTTGGTTGTGTGGAGGGAGTAATAAAGAATGGTAAGGTTAGTGGGTTGGGTTGGGTTTTTTGTTTTTGGTATATTTTAATATATTTTGTTTGATTGAAATTTAGAGGTGAGTATGTTGAAAGTTGGTGTTTAAGGTGTATTTGTTTTATTAGTATTTTATTGTATGTAGTTTTTAGTAGGAGAATTTTGAAAAAGTTGTGATGGGATGGGGAGGTGAGGTTGGTGGTATGGGGTATTGGGAATATTAAAGGATATGGAGGGGGGTGTGGGTTGGTTAAAAAGATAGTTAGTGTAAGATGGGATTTATAATTGTTGTTTGGATATTTATATGGGAAGGGGGGGGAATTTTGGAATATGAGGGGTTGATTTAATGTGTTGGTTTGTTTTTGGGTTGGATTGGATGGGGGTTGGGGAGGTAGTTTTGGGGGTGGTGTGGAAATGAGGGAAAGGTATTGATGGAAAGGAATGTATGATTGTTAGGGGGAGGTAGAAGGGAAGGCGAATGGAGTGATGTGAATGGTTATAAGGTGGGGATAATTTTGTGTAAGTAAGTAGTGAAGATAGTAATGATTTTTAATTAAGGGAAACAAAATGGATGCCATTACCATCATACCATCCTTAAAGGAGTTGTCTCATTACAAGCTTTCAGCCTGCCTCAGTGTGCCTGGCAGTTGAATTCAGGGGCGTGCTTCTTGTCTGCCTCTTTTCCTCCCTCTTCCCCCCTCCCCTCAGCACACAGACAGCTCTCCTCAGTAACTTCTATACAGCAGGGGGAGGGGCCAGGGGGTTTGCTGCTAGAGTTAACCCTGTGTGCCTGCCTAGGTCTGCTGCAGGCTGCTAAATCAGCTGTATTAGGGCTGATCTATGAGTGTGGAGAGGTCTGTGAAGCTGTTATTGCTAATAGCAGAGCAGAGGGAATGCATGTGTTCCTATAACCCCTGCTGTAGCATACAAATCTTCACATCTCCAGCAACAACAAACCCTATCAGAACAGACACAGGGCAGCTGGGAAGTGTTACTATACTCAGGATGTGTCACTAATACAGCAGAGCATGAAGCATTCACATGCCCCCTGATCTGTTCTATTAGTATAGTCACAGCTCCACAGACACATCATGATTATAGTAACACACAGGGTCACTGCTGTCACATCTATTGATCAGCCTCACCTCTGCTCTCCTCAATCTGTGTAGAGAGCAGGAGGAAGCAGGCACACACAGGGTTAATCCAGGCAGCACAGACACAGAAGCCAGAGCCCTCCCCCTCCCTCCACTACAGAAGCATTCTGTGCTGGAGGGGCTCTGTGCTCAGACCTGTATTCTGAAGGTGATGAGTCATCCGACCTGGCAGCCAGTGAGATAAAGATCAACAGGTCAGCTGCTATAGAGATTTGAGAAGCTGATGTACTACTACTAACAGGGATAGCTCAAAATCAGTAGGACATTTGTAATGAACATATATTGCAAAGCTGCTTGTTTTTTAAAGATCTTTTAATTAAAACCCAGTCATTGTAGCGAGACAACCCCTTTAAGGCTGGCCACTTCCAAAGCTCAGCCTCTTCACACCATGAGATTTAACATCCTCTATTAGTTAAAATTAGTCCACCATAACTTGACCTGCAACTTCCACCTGGCACCTGACCCGCAACATAAAAGCTGTGACAGGTTATAATACCACGATTAATATATATATATTTTATATATATATTTTATATATATATATATATATATATATATATATATATATATATATGTATATATATATATATATATATATATATATATATATATAAATTTTTTGGGGGTTTTGTTTTTTTTGTTTTTTGACCAAGTAGAAAATTGCAGACTCACTAGGGGTCATCCAACAGCACTCAGGAGAGGAAAAACTCCGTGTGGAGGAAACCTCTAGGGAACCATGGCTGAAGGATCGCCCTTCCCTTGGGCTTAAATGGATATTGCCAATACAAGTACTCATCAGCATCATAATAACTGTTTTTTAAACCAGGTATATACACTGTGTTCCAAATTATTATGCAAAAAGTGTTTAGGAGTGATAAGGTAAGAATTTTTTTGTTTGTCAGTTAAACTCATTGATAGTGATGTGTGTCAGGGCTCTTTATATCACTGAAAGCATTTGCAGACACCTGTGCTAATTAGTTTGGAAAGTGTGTCCAATTAAAGGCAAGACTACTTAAGAAGGCTGCCCCACATTATTAAGCAGCCTACATTTTTAGCCAAAATGGGAAAGAAAAAGGATGTGTCGGCTGCTGAGAAGCAACAAATTGTGGAGTGTTTAGGTCAAGGCATGACTACAATCAACATTGCCAAGACACTTCATCGTGATCATCACACAATCAAGAAGTATGTAGCTGATTCACAGCACACACATGTGTGTGCTGATAAGGGAAAATTGAGGACTCTTTCCAACAGGCAATTATGTCATGTTAAAAGAGCAGCTGCAAAAATGCCTTGTCAAAGCAGCATACAAGTTTTTGAAGCTGCTGGTGCCTCCAACATCCCCCGAACAACAAGATGCAGGGTCCTTCAGAGGTTTGCAGCTGTGTGTAAGCCATCCTGTCGACCTCCTCTATCCACTGCACACAAGCAGAAACGGCTCCAGTGGGCCAAACAATACTTGAATACTGACTTCAAAACTGTTTTTGTTCACCGATGAGTGCCGTGCAACGCTCGTTGGTCCAGATGGATAGAGTGGAGGATGGCTGGTTGATGGACACCCCATGCAAACACGGCTACGGCGCCAAAAAGGAGGAGGTGAAGTAATGTTTTGGGCTGGAATCATGGGGAGAGAAATTGTCGGCCCCTTTCGGATCTCTGAAGGTGTAAAGATGAACTCCATAATGTATGTGGAGTTTCTCTAACAGAATGGTTCAAGAAGAAGAACCGTGCATTCTGCAGCAAGATCATTTTCATGCATGATAATGCACCGTCTCATGCTGCAGATAACTGCATCTCTGGCTGCTATGGACAAACTTATGGTGTGGCCCCCATGCTCCCCAGACCTCAACCCCATTGAGAACCTCTGGAGCATCATCAAAAGGAGTGTCTATGATGGCGGGAGGAAGTTCACATCTAAGCAACAGCTCTGGGAGGGTATTCTGTCCTCATGCAAAACAATTAAAGCAGAAACCATCCAAAACCTGACAAATTCAACGGATGAGAGAGTTCAGAAGCTCATTTCGAACAAGGGGTCCTATGTGCACATATAACATCACCTTGAATAAAGTTTTGACTTGAAAACTGTTTGATTTCATTTTGTAATAACCTGCTAATGCTTATAATTTCACAAATGACCATTTTTTTGTTCGGTATAAAAAATAATTTGAAAACTATGCTGTGCATAATAATTTAGAACATGCACTTTGAGTGCATTTTGAGGTTTTTTTTTTTTATAAAATATACTATTATCATAGGCAGTTTGTTCAAAAACCATTCAATTATACTCTAATAGTTGATGACTGGAAAATTACAATGATTGCAATTCATATAGGTAATTTTTGAAAATAAGAGAAAATATTATTTGCATAATAATTTCGAACACAGTGTAATAAAGTCAATATAAAACAATGCAATAATACATTCGTCATTGTACAGATCATAGCTAAAAACAAGTTTCAGACCATTCATTAAAATAGGGGCGGGTGGGAGGGACATCTTTCCTTGCTCCTTGGTGAGAAGAAAGAGGAAGAAGGAAGTGAAGACTGGAAGTTATATCTATAGCTAAACCCCACCCACCTCACAGTAAAACTCTTCCCCATCCACACACTCCTCCCTCTCATATCTCAGCCCCACCTGCTCATAACTATAAACTACACAGACAGGAGCCTAGGCACAATGCAAGGACTACAAGCTGCCCTCTCAAAACCTATCCCCTTTGCTCAAAGCTACTTACATTAAATATACTATGCATACACTGAAACCATCAGCTTAAATACCTACAGCTATACAGCCAAAACTCCCAGACTATACGGGAGCTCTAGGTTTCTCCCTCCCAAAGTCATGGTCTCCCTTCGCTTAGGGCTTCAGGGGGTTCTATATGATTCTAGGGTGTACCGACCACAGTCGCAGTACAATCCCCATACCAGCTCATCTCCACATATCACCTCATGACATCTCTACCTATTACCCCATGACCCCTCACCTCCACCTATCACTCCCCTCCACCTATCACCCCATGTGTAGTTTGTAGAGGATGAGAACAGGTAGGAAAGTGCTGGAAAAAATAGAATTCTAAGATGTTTGTGTGGTAAATTTTGTAGGAATGAATCCTGGCCGGGAAAATTTATCAAGGTGGTCTGGACAGGATGCAGAAAAAAAAAGGGAAAGAAAACCACTTCAATCATAGAAGATGTCTGCGGTGAAACCCTGCAATGTAATCACGTCTGAAGAGCCTTTGTTCACTGTTATGTACCACTATATGGTCACTGTATGGAGTTAATATACAGTCTTCAGAGCTCCTGTGTACATTTTTATCTACCACTATATAGTCACTGTATGGATATAATATACAGTCTGCAGAGCCTACTATTGCTAGTATTGTTCAGGTTCAGGCAGAGTTTGGTGGTATCTCCCAGCTCTGGTGGATGTTGAATAAACTATCCAACGTCCATGACAGCTGGGTGATGCCAAACCCCTGAGTTAGCTTTCATACAGAGCTGTCACACTGTTGGGTGTAGTGGACGTGACCATTTTGTGAAAAGGGTGTGACTTTATATACCGAGGGGTGAGGTCTATGTAAATTTTTGAGGCACCATGCTATGCACGCTGCAGAATAGTGTTTGCAAGTTGGCAAGTATGTCCTAGGCCTTACCACTGACCTCAGATTGGCACCAAAGAGGGAGAAGTAGGTCACCCTGCTGAATAGGACAGGTGATTTAGGAAGGTGGAGGTGAATGGGGGGAATGCAGATGAGAGGGAGAATCAGTTTGGGAGAAAACACTGTCTATTGTAACTGAAAGACTTAAAGTAGTTATCCATTAATAAAAATAGCATGGTACTGGGGCCAGTGTGGATAAAAAAAGAAAAAACGTAATGCTCACCTAGTTGTCCCCCACCACTGCAGCTCCAGAGCTCCCAGTGAGCTGTTCCTCTTGACTTCCATGTTCTCCTCCTAACACTGAAGAGGCTTGCACTTCAGTGTAAGTGAATGGAGATTGAGTCTCTCTTCTGTGTATGGAAGAGAACCCGGAAATCAAGAGGCGTGGATCACCAAGGAACTCCCAAGCCATAGGTAGGTAAGTTGCAGGCTTTTTTAAAAAAAGATTTGCCCGCCTCAGAACAGTGTAATTTTTTTATAATGGGCTACCTCTTTAAGCAAAGCACCATGAGTAAAATCCTGCCGATAACCCAAGCTGCTGTGTCTCTATGGTTCACTGCCTGCACACTACTGATCCCAGCATTCTACTAGCAGGCTCAAATCATTACCATCACACTACACATCTGCATCTTTGGTGCCTCTGTCTCCGGCACCTTATATGCTTCTGAGTTCCTAGGGTTATAAGAGCCCTTAGACATCCCTAAGAAGCATGTCACCCAGAATCGTAGCTAGAACTTTTGCTGCCTAGGGGCCGTCCCTAAGTTTGTCACCCCTTTTTTACAGATCACTTACCCACTTTTTAAGGCCACGTCTCTTTTTTTAGACGCCCCTCTTTGTACCCATAAATCATAATTGCCACTTAAGAAAGTTATAACATTAAGGGCGACAAGTATGATCGGGATTTGCGCCCAATTTCTGGCGGAAACTGTGCCTCACCGGTCCGAATCCACTGTCGGATGCAGTGATGCGGTGTTAGGCGCAACCTTCGCCACTTTCGGATGCACCTAACATGAAGGGGCGTGCAATGGGCACATTCGATTGCTCCGAGACATGCATGATTGTGGGTCGGCAAAGTGAGGCGCATTGCAGCGCTTGACAGCTCTGACAGGCAGACCTAGTTGATTGTGGTCTAAATGAGCCGGAGGAGGCGAAGTGAAGCGAGAACGTAACCAATCACAGTACTAGAATATTTCCCATAGACAGTAATAACTTTTAGGGCGCCCTTCTATCACGCCCTTCTTGCTACACTCAAAATAGACGCAACACATATGATTGGTGGATTCATATCTGCCGCCTGGTCTCAACCAATCAGCTCTTTTCTGCCTTTTTTACTGTATTTTGAACTGTCACTCCTTTTCATTTGATTGGTCAACACTACTCCATAGGTTATAATGGGTCACTGTCGCTGCTATTCTGATTGGTTGGTTTCTGCCGACCAATGAGAAGAGCTTACAGAATTTGAATTACTATATTTCCCGGCAATTTTCTATATCCCAATTCCTGATGTAGCGCCGGTGACGGCGACAAACGCGTTGTTAGTGATTTTATGTATGTTTATAGAAGGTTTTAGCTCTTTTACAAAGAATGTTTTAGGCCTCGTTCACACGGCTTATTGCCGGCATAATTGCGGGGACGGATTTCGCCCAGCAATTACGCCGGCAGCCGTGCAGCGGGGCGGGGCGGTGGGGCGGCAGCTCGCCAGCCCCATAGACTGCATTATTCGGCGGTACAAGCCGTAAAATAATTCACATGTCAATTTTCTTCCCCCCGCGGCGGATTCGCCGAGCGGGGATGGAGGACGGGAAACCCATAGTTCTCTATGAGAAACTGTGGATTACCGTAGTTACTGGGACGGATTGGAGCCGTACTGCGCGCAAATACGGGGGCCAGTACGGCTCCAACCAGCGCCCAAATAAGCCGTGTGAACGAGGCCTTACACTTAATAAAAAGGATTTACTATTTATTTATTTACTATTTATTTACTAATACTCCATGCCGCATGGAGCTGAGATTTCAGTGCCCCCATCTCTCCATAGACTACAATGGAACAAAGTAGCTCGCGCTTTGATTGGCCGGGATAGCCAAGCCCCGTAGTTCAACCAATCAGCTCTATTCTTCATTTTTTACTGTATTTTGAACTGTCCCGACTTTTCATTTGATTGGTTAATACTACTCCATAGGTTATAATGGGTCACTGTCGCTCCTATATACTGTATATATATTGTGAGGTGGCAGCTGGGAAGGTCTGTGATGGTGTGTATATCCCAGCCAGGTTTATACATGCTCAATGATAAAAGTGTGGTATACAACTTCTAGGGAAATAAAGTTGCATGGTCCTGTCACTGATAGGGGGAAGTTATGTGTCACCATTGTTTTTTGGAAAATTGCTATTTATTGGGAACAGGTTTTTTTATTACAGCTTTTGTTTTTTTTCCATTATTGGGAAAATTTTTTTTGCAAAATGGGGTTTCTTTTTTTTTCCCTTTCCAGTTTTTTGGTTTTTTTTTTAATATTTTCTCGGGCATCAGAAAAAATAACCCATGTAAGGGAAAGCTTTACAGTAAAGCTCTGGATTGGCAATGTTTATGAGCTGGATTATCCAGATGCTATAAATCAACACGAGCTCGTCGGGTTTTTCTTTTTTTTCATGGGGGATTCATTTTTTCAATACATTTTTGAGCACTCCAGATACCAAACCATCAACTTCAAAGAAAATTTCCTGAGAATTTGACATTTTCAGAGAGGAAATGCACAGTGGAGAAGCCTCTTGACCTGCTGGCTTCCCCTGTGGTTGGCTGTGTAATACAGAGACCATTATGGTGTCCATGGCTTCCTTTGTTTCTGCATTTACAGCGGCTGACTTGCCAATGTACAAGGGCCCAGCAGGGAAATGGAGCTTCTGACTGTCCATTACATTGCATGTAAATGTCTGAGCTAGTAAATTTGAGGGCTAACAACAACTGACAGACACATAATGAGCATTCTCTGTTAATACATACAATGCTTTGCTAAAGTATTCGGCCCCTTGAACTTTTCAACCTTTTGCCACATTTCAGGCTTCAAACATAAAGATATAAAATTTTAATTTTTTGGTGAAGATTTAACAAGTGGGAGACAATTGTGAAGTGGAACGAAATTTATTGGTTATTTAAAGTTTTTGTAAAAAATTAAAAACTGAAAGTGGGGCGTGCAAAATTATTTGGCCCCTTTACTTTTAGTGCAGCAGACTCCCTCCAGAAGTTCAGTGAGGATCTCTGAATGATCCAATGTTGTCCTAAATGACTGATGATGATAAATATAATCCACCCGTGTGTAATCAAGTCTCCGTATAAATGCACCTGCTCTGTGATAGTCTCAGGGTTCTGTGTAAAGCGCAGAGAGCATCATGAAACCAAGGAACAAACCAGGAAGGTCCGTAATACTTTTGTGGAGAAGTTTAAAGCCAGATTTGGATACAAAAAGATTTCTCAAACTTTAAACACCCCAAAGAGCACTGTGCAAGCAATCATATTGTCATGGAAGGACTATCAGACCACTGCAAATCTACCAAGACCCGGCCAACCCTCTAAACTTTCATCTCAAACAAGGAGAAGACTGATCAGACATGCAGCCAAGAGGCCCATGATCACTCTGGATGAACTACAGAGATCTACAGCTGAGGTGGGAGAGTCTGTCCATAGGACAACAATCAGTCGTACGCTGCACAAATCTGGCCTTTATGGAAGAGTGGCAAGAAGAAAGCCATTTCTCAAAGATATCCATAAAAAGTATTGTTTGAAGTTTGCCACAGGCCACCAAACATGTGGAAGAAGGGGCTCTGCTCAGATGAAACCAACATCCCCCGTTTTGGCCACACTGCAAAACGATATGTTTGGCGTAAAAGCAACACAGCTCATCACCCTGAACCCACCATCCCCACTGTCACACATGGTGGTGGCAGCATCATGGTTTGGGCTTTTCTTCAGCAGGGACAGGGAAGATGGTTAAAATTGATGGAGCCAAATACAGGACCATTTTGGAAGAAAACCTGTTGGAGTCTGCAAAAGACCTGAGACTGGGACGGAGATTTATCTTCCAACAAGACAAAGATCCCAAACATAAAGCAAAATCTACAATAGAATAGTTCACAAATAAACGTACCCAGGTGTTAGAATGGCCAAGTCACAGTCCAGACCTGAATCTAATTGAGAATTGGGGAAAGAGCTGAAAAACTGCTTTTTCACAAATGCTTTTCCATCAACCTCACTGAGCTTCAGCTGTTTTCCAAGGGAAGAATGGGCAAGAATTTCAGTCTCTCGATGTGCAAAAACTGATAGAGGGCAAACCCCAAGCGACTTGCAGCTGTAAAACGCAGCAAAAGGTGGCGCTACAAAGTATTAACTTAAAGGGGTTTTGCCACAATCTAATTTCATACCTCCTGCATCCCGTTCTTCACTCTGTGTGCTCAGAAGGGGGTGTGTGTGATTTTGTGTGAATTGCATATCATGTGACCCTGCAGGATGACATCAGCATGCCTTTCCTCTCTCTAGTGAAAGAAAGGTCTATTTATGTATAAAGCTGTGAGTAGCTGAGAGTTAAAGCTTTTGCTTACAGGCACAAGGGTGCTAGGTTCAAATCCCTGCAGGAACTAAACCTGTGGTTTTTTTTCGTCTTTATCAATGCACATACCTCATTGAGGTTTCTTTTTATTTATTTGCACTTTTTGACTAATTACTGAGGAGTACAGAGGATGGGAGTAGAGTGACAGCACCTGGGGTTTGAACACTCAGTAGCTGCTTCAGAGGAGAGGTGATGTCTGAGCATATGCAACCAGGAGTGAGGAGCTCACAGTCCTGGTCATATCCCCTGGAGACTAACTGTAAACAATGGATCACTAAAGGAGCAGCTAGAACAAAAACGGTGCAGAATTTTTAACAATAATGAATGGTGAAAATGTTTGTTATTTCATTTGCAAGCTTCCCACGTCAATTTTACTTCATGGCAAAACCCATTTAAGGGGGCCGAATAATATTGCACGCCCCACTTTTCAGTTTTTTATTTTTTACAAAAGTTTAAAATATCCAATAATTTCATTCACCTTCACAATTGTGTCCCACTTTTGTGATTCTTCACCCAAAAAATTAAAAATTTAATATCTTTTTTGTTTGAAGCCTGAAATGTGGCAAAAGGTAGAAAAGTTCAAGGGGGCCGAATACTTTTGCAAGGCACTGTATACATACTATCGTGTCTGCTACTGTGTATTGGGCCTTTCAGGCATTAGCAAAAAAAAAGGGGGTTATGCAACGGAAGTGTTATCAATACATCTATTTATAGACTAGTGTATACCTGTGGTGGGGTGCAGATGGCAGAGAGAGTGGCATTAAGAGGCTTGCTGTATGTCACAGCAAGGATTTTAGTCACCTGCTTAATGCCTTACTGCCACAGCCAGTTTTGACCTTTCTGACAGAGCCCTATTCCTATTCCTGACGTGTCACTTTATGCGAGAATAACTTTTTGACACTTTTACCTATACATGTGATTCAGAGTTTGTTTTCTTGTGACACATTGTGCTTTAAGTAAGTAAGAAATTTTGGTCAAAAAAATCCTTGTTTATTTGTGAACAACATCAACGTATCGTGAAAAATTTTCAAACTTCAAAAATTTCTGCGTGTAAGATAGTTATTCCACTCAAAATAGTTTATAACTAGCATTTACCATATATCTACTGTAGGTTGGCATCATTTTTGAAATGTCTTTTTTTTTGTTTACAACATTAGGGGGCTTAGAAATTTAGTAGTGATTTTCACATTTTCAAGGAAATTTGCAATATACATTTCTTTAGGGACCAGTCCAGTTCTGACATGGCTTTGATTAGCATGTATGTTAGGTACCCCCATTAATGACTTCATTTAAGAAACTACGCCCCTTAAAATATTTACAATAGTGTTTAGGAAGTTTGTCAACCCATTAGGTATTTCACAGGAATAAAAGCAAAGTGGAGGTGAAATTTCAAAATGTCACTTTTTTGTAGATTTTCAATTTTAGCCATTATTCACAAGAACACAGTAGATGTGATCAGGGAAATGCAACTTAATATTGATTTCTCAGATTCTGCCGTTTTCAGAAATATCACATATGTGGACCTAGTGCGCTATTTGGCTCAACCACAAGCCCAAGAATAGGAGGAGCACCTACCTGACTCTGTGGTCTCATTTTCATTACGATTTCATTTAGGCACATTTCAGGTTTGCGGACGCCCTAAGGTGCTAATACTTAATAAACACCCCTAAAAAGACCCAATATTGGAAACTACACCCCTTAAGGAATATATCCAGGGGTTCAGGGAGTATATCGAGCCCACAGGGGTTTCACAATTGTTTTTTGCATTAGGCTGTGAAAATGAAGAATTTTTTTTTTCCAACAATCTGCAATTTTAGCTAAAAATGTTTAATTCTTATAAAGAATCCCGGAAAAAAAGCACCCCAAATTTTGTTATGCAATTTCTTCCAAGTTAAGCAACACCTTAGATATGGGTGTAAACTGCTGTTTGGGCGCATATCAGGGCGTATAAGGGAGGGAGCATTATTTGGCTTTTGGACCGTAGATTTTGGTGTTTTATTACTTTTACACAATAAAAATATGTCTATAAAAAGTTGAATTTTTATGTTGTACTACTTTTTATTTTTATATATACGGAGCTGATTATGTGATGGTTTTTTACGGAGATTATATTTTTATTGGTACAATTATGGGGAGCCTATGATGCTTTAATCACTTTTTTATTAAGGTTTTTGTGAGGCGTTTTGAACAAAATACAGCAATCCTGGTAGTGTTTTTTATTTTTATTTTTTACAGCGGTCACTGTGAAGTTATAATTACATGCTATCTTTACTTAGCAGGTCTATACTATTACAGCTATACCCAATTTGTATATTTTTTTATCTTCAACTGATTTTACACAATAAAAACACTTTTTCGCATATAGGAAATCAGGTTTTTGCATTGGCATATTCTGAGAGTCATAACTTTTTTATTTTTCTGTGTACGGATATGTGTAGGCTTGTTTTTATCGGTTTGCGTTGTTATTTTGATTGCTATCATTTTTGGGGGGACAAGGCTTTTCGATCAGTTTTAAATCCATTATTTAGAAGGCAGGGTGAAGAGTAGTGTTTTTTATTTTTATTTTTAACAGTGCTCATCGTGCAGTATACATGACAAGTTACTTTTACTCTGTTGGTTGATACGATTACGGTGATAACCAATTTATATAGTGTTTATATTTAAGTCCTTTAAAAAAAGGTTTTTTTATTGTGTAAAACAATATTTATGCATCGCTGACTTCTGATAGCCATACATTTTTTATTTTTCCATATACAAAGCTGTGTAAGGATTTTTTTTGAGCGGAATGAACCGACGTTTTGATTGGTACAACTTTGGCATTTATATGAGTTTTGATTGCATTTTATTCCATTTTATGCCCTGCAGGATGAACAAAACTCGCAATTGTTTGACTGTTTTTTGGGGGGTTCTTTTTTACGGCGTTCACTGTACAGGTTAGTTAACATGACAGATTTATAGGGTAGGTCATTATGCATGCAGCGATATCAAATATGTGTATTTTATTTATTTATTTATGATCTTTTTTGGGGGCAATTGGAGTTTGTAAGGGGGAAAAGGGCGGTGTATGCGTTTTTATTTTATTTTCCGTGTTTCTGCTACACTTTTTTCCCTTTCCCCATAGGAGATCACTCATACAAAAGGAGATCAGTACAGAGCAGATATGCTCTATACTGGTCTCCATGGCAACTGTCAATCACCATGTCCACAAAGCATGGTGAGTTGGTGACGTCACAGACAGCCCGGGAAGTGTTTATTACACTCCCGGGCTGTCTGGTAGGAGACAGCCACGGTACAATCATGCCGTTGCTGCGCTTGAGAGCAGGCAGGAGGAGCTCACTCCTGTCTGCGGCTTAGTTGCGTCGCTCTTAATAGATCCCCGGTAAGGGGTTTAAATCACAGCTGCCAAAGTTCCTCCACGGGGGTGATGGGGCATGAGGCCAGTGGTAATATATGCTGGCCCCATGCGCGATCGTGGGGGCTTGTTGAATACTGCACGTCCCGGCGTACCCAAAATCCATTTCAGGAACGCCTTCCCGCCGGGTGTTGAGACGTCCAATGTCGGGAAGGGGGTTTTTAAAGTTACAATGGTTAAAGTTTAAAGAAGTAGAGCTTGATTGAACAAAAACATACCTCTTGTGGTAGCTACTATATCGAAAAGTATTAGGTTTGTATTGTGTTTTACTGTGAATATAGGTTGTTGCTCCTTTAAAGAGTACCTGTGACATCTCCTGACAGGGGTCTGTTAAAAAATTGTGTCCTTGTGAGAGGGGGTCGGGTGTTTTATTCGGGGTCGGGCCAAAAAAAAACCCCCTGTGCCCGAGTCTCCCGGGCTCCAGGCTCTGCGCTGGGCCCTGGAGCAGACGGCTCTTCAGCGTGTGGGCCGTGGACGCACACACAGCTGAGGGATTGCGGGGCAGAGAGCGAGGGGCTCCGCCCGAGACGTGTCGGCCCGCAGGTCCTCACCCCGGGGCTGCCGGGTCCCCACAGCGCTGGGACCCGCCCCGGCCCCGTGCGCCTCAGCCGGGGAGGTCGCGTGGACTAGTCATCGCGACGCTGCCCGTCTCGGGCACACGCGTTCTGGCCGTGCGCCCCAGGAGCGCCCGGAGGAGCGTGGGTGAAGAGGGCGGGGAGTTAGGTGAGTATTAATGTTTTTATTTTTTTACGTTTACCTGCCCCAGTGCCCCCTTTTAGCCTGTGGCCCCATTCCCTGCCTTGCCCCTAAAATGCCTGCTGGCCCCCCTATCCCTGCTGTGCCCCCCTATGCTGCCTGTGCCCCCATATCCCTGTCTGTGGCCCCCTTATCTGCCGTGTCCCTATAATGCCTGCCTGTGGCCCCCATTGGCCGTGCCCTTTTATACCTGCCCGTGGCCCCCATATAGCTGTGACCCCCCCTATACTGTGTGCCCCATTTATGCCTGTGCCTCCATATTGAAAGGGGCCCATATGATGCTGTGCCCCCATATACCGGGCCCGTTTTTCCCTATATCCCGCCTGTGCCCCATATACCTGCCTGTGCCCCCATATACCTCCCTGTGGCCCCTATCTGCCTTTTTCCCCCAATTACTGCCTCAGTGCCCTTATATACCTCTTGTGGCCCCCATTTACGCCTCAGTGCCCCATATACTGCCTCAATGACCCTATATTCCCTTTCCCTGTGGCCCCATAAAACCTGTGCCCCTATATAACTGCCTTTGCCCCATATACCTGCCTGTGGCCCCTATATACTGCCTCAGTGCCCATTACTGCCTGTGGCCCCATATACTGCCTCAATGACCCTATATACCTGCCTGGGGCCCCCATATACTGGCCTTGTGCCCCCCTATACCTGCCTGTGCCCCCTATACCTGCCTGTGGCCCCTATATACTGCCTCAGTGCCCTATATACCTGCCTCAGTGCTCCTATATACTGCCTCAGTGCCCCTATATTCTGCCTCAGTGCCCCATATTCTGCCTGTGGCCCCCATATCCCTCCCTTGGCCCCATATACCTGCCTGTGGCCCCATATACCTCCCTGGGGCCCCCATACTGCTTCAGTGCCCCTATATACCTAACTGGGGGGGACTGCTATCCCTAAAATAAGGAGTTGTTTTGAAATGTGAGGATTCTAAGATATTTGTGTCCAAAATCCTCAGGACGATTTTTTTGGCCGGGAGCAATCAGCATGAAGGTGTGAACCGGATGGAGAAGAAAAGGAAAGTGAATGACGCTGATCAGAAAAGAGTCTCCGGTGAGTTACTAAATGTAACAGCAGGGTAATCACTTATATGTCTGCAAAATTCTACCACTAATGGCCCCCGTTATGGCGGTTGGTATATGTAATTTCAGAGCCTGTGTACAGCTGATAGTCACATGTGGGGGTCGCGTTCGGTCAGGGTCTGGCAGGATTTATTTGACCCTTTAAAGTAGTAATAGTTTTGGGTTTTGGGTTTTGTAGGATTTGTTTTTAGTCACAATCACTTGTCTGGTAGATTTGCTCCATGTATCGGTGGTTATTTGGTGACTGTTTAGGGGTATTGTAAATTGAAGGTGAGAAGTTCTGAAAAAGTAATTTGTCATTGGTGATTTTTACTGTACATTGACTGCTGAGGAGATGGACGGGATCTGTGGGGGATGTGCAGAAAATTAGTGACAGGAACAGAAGATTTTTCTCTGTAAAAAAACATCCGCAGTTCACAATGAGGCGGGAAAAACACAAAGGGCCCGAGCCCCTGATGTTTTAGAACCCTAGCAACGCCCCTGCTTGTGAGATAACAATTCTGGATCATTTTCTCTTATTACTGTGTGTTGTGCTGTTCCTCTGTTATTCCATCTAGAAATACTGTCTATAACCAATATATGTCAGCTGAGTGTTACCAGGAGTGTGTCCCTGCTGTGTGATTCCTTCTAGAAGTTTATTAATGAATTAGTCACATGGGTGTTACCATAATAGCTTTTAAAGGGATGTGTCCCTGCCCACACTCTGTCAGTACTGATTGGACAACATCAGACTATGTAGAGCCAGGGACGCCGTTAGGGCAGTACAACCGATACTGCTCGACCGGGCCTGGGCGGTCTGTGAAGCCAGGGGGGACCCGCCACTGGCGACAGGCTCTGCCACCTTGCTTCACAGCGGTGATCTTAGTTGTATGCACGTCCGTGTGACGCGCATCCAATTAAGATGAACGGCGACGCAGGGAGAGCTGTGCGCTCCCTGTCCCTGCCGTACATAGCTCTGCAGGCGGTTCGATGCACGTGACGTCATCGCGACGCCTGCCGAATTTCCTGTCCTCGGCCCCAAGCCTAAAGCAGCAGGTTTGGGGCAAGGAGCATTCGGAGACACCAGGGGAGCGCGGCAAGGTGAGTAATTAGCTACGGGGGCCCTAAAACAACGGGGGAGGGGAACTATGCTGCTAACAGGGGGCCCTAAAAGGGGGGGGGACTATGATGCTAACAAGGGGGGCCATAAAAGGGGGGGACTATGTTGCTAAAAGGGGGGCCCTAAAGGGGGGGACTATTCTGCTAACAGTTGGGGCCCTAAAAGGGGGGGGGGTGCAATACTGCGAACAGGGGAGCCCTAAAAGGGGGGGGGGCTATGCTGCTAACACGGGGGCCCTAAAAGGGAGGGGGACTATGCTGCTAACAGGGGGGCCCTAAAAGGGGGGTGGACTATCCTGCTAACAGGAGGGCCCTAAAAAGGGGGACTATGCTGCTAACAGGGGGGCCCTAAAAGGGAGGGACTATGCTGCTAACAGGGGGGCCCTAAAAGGGGGGCTATGCTGCTAACAGGGGGGACCTAAAAGGGGGGGAACTATGCTGCTAACAGGGGGGCCCTAAAAGTGGGGGGAATATGCTGCTTACAGGGGGGCACTAAACAAAGGGGGGACTATGCTGCTAATGGGGGGGCCCTAAACAAAGGGGGGACTATTCTGCTTACAGGGGGCCCTAATCTACAGGGAGGGGACTATTCTGTTTACAGGGGGCCCTAATCTACAGGGGGGACTATTCTGCTTAAAGGGGCCCTATTCTACAGGGGAGGGGACTATTCTAAACATCAAAAAAGCAAAAACAGTCAGCTCACCTATTGTGCAGGTAGGTATCACTTTAAAGGCGCACGTCCACTGCTCCAGCTGTATAGTCCATAGGTAATGTCCAAAAATGTGGAAGGACAGCGCACACAAAGTGATCCAGAATGAAATAAAATCAGTATTTATTAGGCTACGACTAAGGGCAGGATATGCCCGAAACGCGTTAGATTTGCACATTGGTGCTTTTTTCTATTTTTGCTCTTCAATTATGCCTCTATTGGTTTTTTAACTTATTTGCTAATAAATACTGATTTTATATCATTCTGGATCACTTTGTGTGCGCTGTCCTTCCACGTTTTTTGGACATTACCGAGGGGACTATTCTGCCTGCAGGGGGCCCTAATCTACAGAGGGGGCCTATTCTGCCTACAGGGGTGCCCTAAACTACAGAGGAGGGGACTATTCTGACAACAGGGGTGCCCTAAGCTACAGAGGGCCCTATTCTACCTACAGGAGTGGCCTAAGCTACATGGGGCCCCAATTCTTACTACATGGGGAACCTAAGCTATCTAGCTACTGCCCGGGGGCCCAAAACTACCTATGTCTTCCTAAGCTACCTAGCTACTGCCCAGGGGATGCCAAGCTACCTAGCCACCGCTCGGGGGCCCCATTGTACCTACATACTGACTGGGAGCACTCAGTTGGGAAAATGATAAAAAAGTGAGGGGTTTCAGGTGTTTGTGTTGTAAATTCTACAGGGCTGGTGGTGGACGGAGGAAGTCATCATGGAGGTCTGGACCGAATTGGGAAGAAAAGAGAAAGTGAAGCTCTGGACGAGAACCCTGTGGACGCTAAATGTAGGTAAATGTTTGCAAAGCCCTTTTTTACGGTTTACCACTTGGGTCAAGGTATGGGGGAAAATTTTTGGTCTTTGTGAATGGTTTTTTTCGAAAACAATATGGCGGTTTTTATTCAGTATTTTTTGGTAGGATTGTGGCGTTTAGAGATGGGGGCGAATTTCTAAAAAAATTCGGTTCCCCGACTTCGCCGAATTCTCGACAAAACCCTTTTCGCCCCGAATTCTTGGGCAAATTTTTCTTTAAAAACAGCATTCCTGGTTGCAAGAACCTGTAGGGTGTGTAAGAACATTGTGAAATGAAAAAATATGCAGGGGAGTTTGGGTTTTTTGGTTTCATACAAGCTGTGTTTTGTATCAGCACAGACTCCCGCGCTTTAGAATCGCTTCCCCTTTCAATTCCTGTGCACTTAGGGGCAAAACTGCCCAAAAAAACTAAAGGGGGGAATGCCCCTGATAAATTTCTGGCAGCGCCAGCTGAAAAAAACAAGCGAGGGCTAAGATCCTACCATAGCGTCAAGAACACAGAGTAGTTACGGACCCCTCCACAGATCGCAGCACGAAAGGGGAAGTCCAGCAGGAGTCCCCTGCAAAGGCCGCATCCGGTGTCTTCCCGGCCCATGTGTTGACCAACGCTAGGTATACCTTTACCCCAGAAAAATCTGACAACCCCCAAGAGTGGGGGGTTTTGTCAACAAAAAACCCTGGTTGATGGGGCCCGGGAGCGGTGAGGGGCCCCTCACCTGTCCTCAACCCCCCTCTGTCCTGTTGCTTCCCACAGCCAAAGAACAATATGTGCTTGGCCTCTGCCCAAAAACGGAGGACAAAATTTTTGAGGAAGGGGGCACAAAGAGTGGGGAAGAATCCAGTGCTTCTTGCAGAAGCGGGGCAATAGGGTGGGGAGTTGCAATGGAGGGTTATATGTGAGTGGTCAGGCTTTGTCAGCAAAACCGTTAGGGGACGGCGGTGCAGGCAAAATAAACGTGTGCCGATGCACTTGGGGGGCCCCGGGGGGAGCAAAGGTGGGACAAGGTAAGGTGCCCCGTTAAAAAGGGGATAAAGTCCCCAAAAGGAAAATTAGCCACTCCATGCCCCCTTGTGCCCCTTTTCTCCCCCGGGATAAAGCGGGCCCTACGGTCGCCTACCTTTGGTCCTATGCCTAGCGGTCGCCAACCCCGGAAACATTTGTTTTTCTACATTAAGTTTTGGGACGGGGGGAAAAAGGGGATGTGGACGACAGACAATTGGGTCTTGGACGTTTTAGAGTTATGTCTGGGGCAGAGATGTAAAATTGGGTGTACAGCATAATGGTGGGATTGAAAGCCGGTGCTATCAATGACCCCCACCAAAAAGT
The DNA here is from genome assembly GCA_025379985.1 of Phyllomedusa bahiana. NCBI lineage: Eukaryota > Metazoa > Chordata > Amphibia > Anura > Hylidae > Phyllomedusa > Phyllomedusa bahiana. The sequence continues at coordinate 42,793 of JAODAL010004096.1, forward strand.
GTTTCAAGGGCTTTATCATTTATTGAGAGAAAGGCGGCCGCTTCGTGTTTTAGGAGTGGCGCAGCCGTAAGTCGGTAGTTGGGCCGGGGTCAGCAGGTGGCAGCAATGCGTGGTTGGGAGCCAAACGGCCAATGTTTAGCCACCCTTTTGAGGGCCCCGAAAAATAGCGGACAGGGGCTCACCGGTCAGCGGCGGGGAACGTAGTCAATGCGGAGCTTTGGTGGTTAAAACCACCTCGGCGGGTTTTTTGCCCGTTTTTTTTCGGGGCCAGAGGAGGGTTGAACTAATTTGTAATCTGAGGCCAAAAATAAAAACATGCCGGGGTTGCACCACGGCCCTGTAAATATGCGGTCACCCTATGTGTTTCAGATGTGGTGGTCATCTGGTCCCAACTAACAGCAAGCCTCAGTGGCACGGTCCGCATTCATGCAGTCAAGGCTTAACCACTTCTGCCGAAGAAAATCCTGTTATTACATCATCTACCGGTTCAGTACTCTGCTCCTCGGCTCATGGTACCAGCAGGCGTTCACCAAGAAAGTGTCATAGAGACGGCAATTTGCGTCTAGCCATCCTAAGTGCAGATGCTGATCCGTGCTGCTGTCAACGCTGGTGGTACTGCAGTCCCTCCCTTTTCAAGTGTTGGACTCTGCACAATTCAAAAGAACTGGCCAGAACTTGGCTCTTCACTTCAGTCATTGTTAACGACAAGGGTAGTGGCTCCTTGGACATGTATGTTGGTGGACAGCGGCCACGCACAGGGCAGCGGCGGTTCTAAGTTAGGTCGCCGGTTTTCTCCAGAGCCCACAGCAAGGCAGGATTGGACTTTCTGCGAGAAAGTACTCTAAGTTGCTACCACTGAGTGAGATAGACTTGCGAGTGGCAGACGAGGCGGCAGCGATGTTCAGGTTACCGAACGTAAGACGACCGTTAGTTCAAAGGTCAGGCCAACAGGTCTGGCAGCGGGGCGGAGATTCGAGGTCCAGGTAACGTAGCAGAAGGTCAGGTACACTGCAGGAACTGATGAACAGGGGGAAATGATGAACAAGAATAATATATTACAGGGGAAATTTATGACAGGGGGAAATTGATGAACAGGAATAAAATATTACAGGGGAATTTATTGAACAAGGGGGAGGGAATTGAACTATGTACGGAATAAATATATGAATCAGGGGGAAATTGACATGAACAGGAATTAGATATATTAACAGGGGGAATTATTGAAACAGGGGGAAATTGTTGAACAGGAATAAATATATTAACAGGGGGAAAAATTTTGAACAGGGGAAATTGATGAACAGGAATATATTATTAACAGGGGGAAATGATGATACAGGATATAATATTATTAAAGGGGGGGAAATTATGAACATGGGGAAATTATGAAAGGAGATAAATATATTAACAGGGGGAAAATTGTAATGAAACAGGTGGAAAATGATGAGCAGTGAAAAGGCCTATTAACGTGTATTGATGATCCAAGTGGACAGGTGTATTTCCATGGTGCGAACAAAGTCCCTCACACAGGAGGAAATGATCAATCTGGTGTTCAGTCTTACACATCTTGCAGACATTTTAAAAAGGCAGGAAACTTTGCATGCACTTAGCATTCTTACGCAACGCAGCAGATTCTCTTAAGCTGCTGTGGCAGAGGAGCCTCCCACACATATGCTGATAGTGACATTTCCAAACCGTGGAATGCCGAGCCTCCATATGTTGGGACGACTCTAAGAAACAGAGAAAGGCATGTAATGTTCATTGATGATCCAAGTGGACAGGCGTACACCCCTATGTAATTTTAATGTCGTCCAGTGGCAGCTCATTTGTGGCACCTGCCATTTGCTTTCATGCGGACACGTTATTTGTCAGTCGCCAGGACAACGGGATGAATAACGTCATTCCACTGCTTTATGTTGTCTACGGGACAGCAGGTAGAGGATCCACTGGCCACCCAAACGATGGCAATAGCCACGCCAGTCTGCGAGGGTCTAGTAGGTCAGGTTTTCACCATAGCCCGCCGCAAAGTTGGGATGGACTTTGCGCGGGGTGTCTACCAGGTCGCACCCCTGACATGTTTGCTTGTGGTGGAGCCGAGGTGTAGATGATACAAAATTGTAAGGCAAACTCGGGAGAGAGTCGGGGATAGGCGGTTTGGGTTCAGGACCAGGCGGCTTTGGTCATGGTCAAGGGACGAAGGCAAGAGGTACGGTACACGGATATGACAAAATATGACTGAAGGAAATGCTTTCTCTCTAGGCTCTAAAGATTATTATTATTTATTTTATAGTCTTTGAGGCGGTTGTGTGAGCATTTTCCATTACAAATGCCAGCTAAAAGAATTTCCACAGCTTTCAAAAATTGGACACTAGATATAGTGGTCAGCAAAACTTTTCTTTATACACCTGTGTTATCTGTTCATGATCAAAGGAAAATTTAGCACTTGCTTTCTTAACCACTTGAAATCTGTGTGGAGTAATTTGTTCCACCGGTAACAGGGCGAGGGCCTCCAGTTGGACTTGTGTTTTTTGTTTCTGTAAGTTGGTAATACGATTTCACATTTCTTCATACTGAAGAAGTTCATCCAACAGTTTTGCAGCATTTGCTTTTGCTTATTTTTGTTCTTCCCATTCCATTTTGTACTGAATTCAATAAAACAAGGCACAGAGGCATAATAATCACCTAAAACATAACCTGCAGTTATGGTCTCCCTCAGTTAAGGTCCATCGTGCATTTGACAAACTGTGTAAGGCAAAATGGGTTCAAAACCCCCCGTTTTTTATTCATAGTGTTTGATCGCAGCTGTCCCCCCTCAAGTCTTGGGATGCAAGGGTAACCCCCGCCAAAAAACTCCCCTGCCCCCTCCACACAATACTGCAAAAACAGGGGATTCTTCCCACCCTTTGTTGCCAATAGCTCTGACTATCCTCAAATTTTTCGTCCTGCTGTATAGGGCGCTGAACCCAAAACACTTAGTTTTCCGGGTGGGACCAAGGGACAGAGGGGGGGGGGGACGGGGGGGCGTGACCCTTTCCCGGCCATGCCAACAAGGTTGTATCACAACCCCCGGTTGGCGGGTTTTCACTGGGATGAAGTTTATGACCTACTCAACCAATCAAAAACCCTGGGGTTTTCGATAACACCGGCCTAAATGACAACGGGATTCTGGCCTCCAGTACCCTGCTGCGACTTTCCCTTACTGTCTGTACCCGTGCCTGCCCGGGAATTTTTTGCCCCTGCCCTGCTTGAAGACCTCCCCCCCTTTCTACATACGTTTTTTTAAAATTTAAAACCCGTTTATGAAAATATCTGTAAGATAAATCACACCCCGTTTTGACTCCCAAAAACCAAAAAAAAGGGTTGGGAACCCTTGATAAAAATTGCCTCCACAAATGGCCCGGAAAAAATTTTCCTTTTTATTTGCCATTTAAAAACACTGTTTTATTTTTCTGAATATAAAAACACAAATAAAGGGTTAATTAACCCCGGGATATAAAATTGCGCTAACCCGGGAAAAAACCCCGGAAAAAATTAACTGGTATGTTTGGGGTGGTTAAAAAAGCCCTGTTTTTTATTGGGCTAAAAAGGCCCCCCCAGGGGAAAAAAAAAACAAACCTTTTTTTTTTAACCTTTTATTTTTTTTAAATTATGCAAAGGAATCAACCCGGAAAAATGGGTTTCCTTTTCGTTGAAAAACACCATTTTTTTGCTTTACCCAAAAAATAGTTCAAAGACGCTTAATTAACCCTTTTGGGTATTAATTGCACAAAAGAAATGAAGCGGGGGGAAAATTTTAAATCGTATGTGGACGTTTTTAAAAACCCCCTTTTATTTTACTTGGGCTACAAAAGTTAAAAAAAACCAAAGCTTAATTAACCCTTTGGTGTTTTTAAAAAATTTTGCTACAGGGCAAATTTCGTCTTTTGGGGGTTTTAAAACCTGTTTATTTTACTGACTACCCTAGCACAACACACTTAATTAACTTTGGTATAAAATTTCGCAAAAGAAAAAGAGCAGCAAAAAAAATTTAAATTTGGGTTTTTGGCGTGTTAAAACGCCCGTGCATTTTACTGGGCCCACAAAAAACAGAAACACGCTTAATTAATCTTTGAAAAAATAAAAAATTTTGTACAGGGAAAAGCGGGTAAATTTCGTTTTTCGGCGTTGATAAACACGTTTTTCTTTTTTCTGAACAAAACAGAAACACGCTTAATTAACCCTTTGGGTATAAATTATGCAACAGGGAAACAACAGGAAAATGTTGTCCCTTTTGGGGTTTTAAAAAAACCCTTTATTTTACTGACTACTAAAACACAAAAATGAAATTTAAATTTTACCTTGGATATAAAATTTCGCAAAAAAAATGAGCTGCCCCCAAAAAATTAAATGGGATGTGGCTTGTAAAAAAGCGTTTTTTTTTTCTGAATTTCAACCCGCAAAAATAGGCTTAGGTAACCCTTGGATATTCAATGTGCTCCAGAATCCCAGTTTGCATTAAAATGTATAGCACAAAATTTGGAAACGCACACGGGACTTCATTTTTCCCCAATACCCCACAAAATAAAAATTTTTATAAGGGAAAGAGGAGCAGTCTCTGAAAAAAAGCTGTGACCCCCCCCAAAAAATTGTTTTTTTAAAAGTTTTTTCTTTTTGCGTGGATCTCAACCCACTGCAGCGCAGCAGCTACAACTTTGGCCCCAAAAAAGAGAGGCGTGTGAGCTCCCAACGTCGGTCGGGATATATAGGGGCGGTGACGTCACAGAATCCCCCGTCTTGCCCATTGAGGAGGGTTCCCTTTCCCCTCCCGGGATTTCTTTCCCCCTTGAAACGCCATTGCTCGCAGCCATTTTTTTAAATTTAAAAACCCCGCTTCGTTCCCGCAAATTTCCCCCCAAACCCTTCAATTTCGTTCAAAACCCCGAAATTTTTCCCTGAAATTCTAAACGAAGTCCATTTTCATTAAAATAAATTTTGCCCATATCTTGTGGTGATGAGGTGCGGTGTTATTAGGTTGCTTGTAAAATTCGGTTTTTTGGGGTGATATTGGTCTTGGTGTACGGGTTTAGTCAAAAAACTAGGGTTTGGTGCTGTGGGTTTTTAATAGGGTTTAAGTGATAGGTGGCGGTTTTAAATTTAAAATTTGGGGGTTTAGGGGGTTGCTTGGGGCCCAATATTGGTCCCTGGAATATGGTTTGGTCGGGTAACATTATAGTGGGGGGTATTTGTTTGGACCTTGTATATGAATTTAAACCCAAAAAATTACAGATATACTGCCCTTGTAAAATCCAGCAAGAACAAAACCCCAAAAAACAATGGCCAATTGGCATTTTTTTTTTTTTGGGTTAAACCCCAAAAGCATTTTTTTTTTTTTTTGGGGTGGGATTGGTTGTGGGCTGGTGGATGGGTGGGGCTCTGGCGGGTCGGACGGGGAGGGTGAAGGAGGGAGAGGAGCAGGGGGTTGGGTCGGCCAGGGGGGGGGGGGGGGAGGAGTTGGGGGGGGCCCAGGCGCTCCAGCTGTATGGGGCCCCAACATTTCTGATGGCGGCCCTGTGTAGAGCTACAACCCTAATTGCTTACACGCATTAGACCCACTGGTAATGCATTTCTAGGAGTAACAGGGGAAACACATAGCATAAAGATTGAAGTAAAGATGCTCCAGAACTGTTATTTCAGGGAATACTGGTTTTTCCTAAAACGAATGTGGGGAAACGCCCAAAAGGGCCCTTTAAAGTGGTTGTTTACAGATGTGTTTAATTGATGGTTGTGTAGGTGATCTGTTCTTAATTTTAATTAATTATTTTCTTAATTCTGGGGAAATAATACTTTACCCTTCTATCAGTCAAAACACTTTTTGTCAGGTGCTGGGCTTGCAGTCCAAATCAATAGACAATTATAACCAAACCACTGAAAAATGTGTGCCTTTTTATGAAATCCTGTTTGAGATCATTTATCTCTATTTCCCACAGGAAATCACACTCAAAGTTTAATATGCGCTTACGTATTTAAAATATTTTAGGTGAAAATGTGTAAAATTGTTATTTTTGGGTTGTTCCCTCAAAATGTGTTTTTAAATTGTAAAATTAAACCTGCCTTAGTGGTGAAAACCCGGAAATGGGCTGTTCAATCTGCCCGAAAGGCTATGTCTACATGGCATAAGTTAAAATGGCGTTGGAAATCCTACGGTATTTTAACTTTGCCATACCGCCGTGTGTGGTGCGGGTTTGCGCAAAAAAAACGCGGTCAGTTTTTGGATTTTGTCCGGCCCCATACGTAGACGTGTTCGGGTAGATAGAACCTGTTCTATATTCCGTTGGAGGATGGTGGTTTAGAAATTTGACAATAGAAAATCTATGCTGTGAGGACTACAACATGTATTTTCTATTGCGGTCTATGGGACACTGGTTACAGTCATATTTTTGGTGGATTCTAAATACTGAACCCGGCAAAAAAACAACCCGAAAAACCTTTTCTGGGAGACGGGCCTAAAAATGTCAAATGATGCAATACTAACATTTCATGCTTTATCCCTACAAAATCAAGATTAGTGCACAAGACTGTAATACAGGCAGTCCCTGACTTACAACTTTCCAGCTTACATCTGTCTCCTAGTTACAAACGGAGACTTAAGGGGCATGGCTCCGCGTGCCGACATCACACACCACGTCATGCCCATAATAAGGTCGGTATGTCGCAAGCCTTCCTCTGCGCACTGCATCTTCTGGCTGGCACAGCACAGCAACTCTTTTTTACCTTCCTCCCGCCTTGTTTTCAGGCCAGCACAACAGCTCTTCCTCACGACATGTTGGTCTTATGCTGTCGGCTTCCAGTCCCTCTCACCCCTCCTCAGCCGCCTCAAGAAATTTTGATTTCTTAGCCTTTTTTCAGAGAATATGAATAAAAAACACAAAAACTTTTTTCAAATATGGTTAGGGTTGGGGGAACCATTTATTGTAAAAAACTGTGTTTTTCTTTTTAAATCTAATGACAACCAAAAAACACCCAAATTGACCCTGTCAAAAAGGCCCACTTTTCCCCCTTTTCTTGAAAGGGGTTTATTGCCCCCTTAACATAATGACGCTTGAGTTTTTTGGTGTTGTGGATGGGCTTTTATTTTCTCAGATGGTAAAGTGCATTTTTCTTGGCAAAAGCCCCGTTCCCGTAAATTCCTGGACTGTTTGCATGAATGGCGTGGAGATCTCTCCCCGGTGGCCAATGATTTGAGGTCAGGAGATGAGGTGGAATCCAGAACTTCACTTTGTTTGTGTACCCCAAAAACAGGCGACTTGGCCTTGTGTTTTGGTGTTTAGTTGGAACACCCGGGGGTCCTGCGCAGCTTCCGGGCTGAGTGCTAAAATTTTTCTCCAGTATTTTTGATAAGTGCTGTTTATATTTCCTTCAACTTTGACCAAGTTTTTTGGCTTTTTAGCTACACATCCCCAAAAAAATTTAGGTCCAACTCCCTCTCTACAGTGGAAAAGGTGTTCCTTTTTTATATGGTTAGTTGAACCCCTCCAAAAAGTAAGTTTATGGTTGTGGCCCCAAAAGTTTGATTTTGGGCTCATCACCCTAATTACCCCTTTTTGTTCCAGAAGTTTGGGTTGTCTTGTGCGGGTTTGGGTTTTATTGTAGGCGAGAAAATTTTTGTGGCATTTTTTGGCAGTAATGGCTTTTTTCTGGGACTTGACCATGCACCCCCATTTTTCTTCAAGTCCCTTCCTTATTTGCCTCACCCTTGAAACGGGCCACACCACTAGTTTTCAGAGAGTCCGGTTTTCGCTGATGTTGTTTTTTTGGGGTTTGTTCTTTTTCATCCTGAACAATTTTCCCAAACAGTTGGGGCCCGAAATTTTTTGTTGGTCTACCTGACCTTTGGTTTGGTTTTTTAACAAACCCCTTTAAAGTTTTCCATTTGTTAACCCACAGTTGAACACTGCTGACTGCTTTATGGGTTTCCCCTTGGAAATCCCCTTTTTATTTTTTTTTCCTTTTGGTTTTTTTAAAACGTTAAACCCAAACCTTTTTTTCCCGTAGATTTTTTTGAAAAAATTTTCTTTTGCGTTCCCCATTACTCACAATCCAAAAACCCACCCAGTGGCTGGATGAAAAGTTTGAAAGAGTTGTCTGGATCCCAGAAACTAAATCCCGCTTTTATGCCCCACACTGATTAAAAAGCAAACAGGTCCAGGTGAGGAATGTTACCTTTAGTAGCCATTCCCAAAAACCCCTTTTTTACAACTTCTGTGCATGTTATCAGGCCCAAAATCATCAGGGGATGGGGAACTTTTAACATGAAGCAAAACTGCCCAAAAAATCAAATACCCCGGGGAAAGAGTTTCAAAAGTTTTTGATGCCTTTTTTCCATAATTTAAAAGCAAAGGGGAAAATTGGAACACCGGGCGCTTTTTGGGGGGGAAAAACAGCCCTTGTTCACGGCAGTAATACACCTTGCTACAAACAGTGCTCAACTTAAATAGGGGAAAGAAAATTCAACAGGTGTCTAATTACCATAAGTCATTTCCCCTATAATTAAAAACACTTTAAAACAAGTACACTAACCGGTGTATGTTACATATAATACACATAACTAGAGAACAGAAGTAGCAGAACTCAATATATACATTAAATCATTCCTATAGTTCATACCTTGCGGCACTCTAGTATCTAAGGTGTGTATCCACTGTGCCTCCCGCAGTCAAACTTTGTGTTGCCAATCACCGCCACTAGATGGCTTACTCACTCTCTCAATGGCATAACAAGAAAAACTTTCTACTGCACCTGCGTGATGCTCTACAAAATGTCTAGCCGCTCCCGAGTGTGAGGCATGTCCCTTTCTGATACTGGTAAGGTGCTCCGCAATTTTCAGTGTACCCCCTGCATTTATTATGGAATAAAAGCAGCACGCATTTTGCACTCCGCTGGTCATTTTGCATTTTTTTACAGTTTTGCTTCATGTTTAAGGACTTTGGACGAAGAGTCGGAACCGCGCGTTGTCTGAGTGCTAGCTGTCCCGCTATGGCTGATGGTTCAGGTGCTATGAGACTACATTTAAAGCGGTGAGTGCCAACAGCTTTTCTCTTTTTTATTCATATACAGGCAGACCCCGAGCTACAAACAGGATAGGGACTGTAGGTTTGTTTTTAAGTTGAAATTTGTATAAAAAGTCGGAGCAGTATATTTATTAAATGAAATTTCCCGGGCAAAAAAAAATATTTTAGTTTTGGATAGTACAGGGAACGGTTTTTACATTTGTTTTGCTGTCTGTGCCCTTTTTTTAGCAGAATTCACTTTCTGTCTCTCATGTGCAGCTGTGGCATGCTGGCACTTGGTTATCATGGGGCGTGACTCGGTGTTGAATGTCAGCCACGCCCTATAAGTCTCCATTTGTAACTAGGGGACATATGTAAGTCGGAACGATGTAAGGGGCCGTTTACACGGCAGTGGACAAATATTTGTCCGGTTTTGCGGCCGTCCCCTCGGCCGCGGGGGGACGGCTTTTCTCCGCGATGAGTGGAAAACAGCCTCCCATTGAGATGCACATGTTCGTCCGGAAACCCGCGACGGAAGATTGTGCTGTTCAATGTTTTGCGCCGGGAGCCACGACAAAACCGCCGGGGGAAAACCCGTGCGGGGGGGTTTTTGGGGGGGGGGGGGGTAGAGGGGTTTTTTCCATAGAGCAAAATTTGGCTCATTTTCCCCCCGGTTTTTTTCGGGCGGTCAAAAAAACCGAAAAAACGGTTGAAAAACCCCGGGCCCGAAAACCCGTGCGTGGGGACATGCCCTAAGTGGGGGGATGCTTGTTATTGAACTTTTGATCAGGGTCATTTAGATGTTTTTGGTTGTCTTATGATGTAAAAAGAAAAAACACGTAGTTTACAATAAATGGCTTCACCACCACAAATATGATGGAAAATAGTTTTTGTTATCTTTATATTTTTGAAAATGGGCCAAAAAAGGGCAAAAATTCTGGGGGGTTGAAAAACTTTTGAGCACAACTGTACATACTTTTTCAATTTAAAAAAACCTATGTCCCTATCCTGTCGGGAAACCGGACGGGCTGTAAACATTTGGATATAATACCACGCCCTGAGGGTAGCTGCTGTGTGAGTTAATGTCCTTTCCTGCCTTCTCTCTGTTTCCTTCTGTATTTTATGTTGCCATCATATTGGTGATTAGAAGCCATAATCCAGCCTATGGCAAAGTGAATATGGCTTGTGACAAGAAACAAGAAACCACATTAGTCCCTTAAGTTCGCAACTATTGTAAGATTTTTGGTTTTCGTTTTTTCCCCCTCCTTTCCCCAAAAGCCTTAAAATTTTATTTTTTTCCGCTAATAGAATATGAGGGGCGTTTTTTGCGGACAAGATTTATTTTTAATGGGGCCATAGACCATAACATAAATGATTGGAAAACCCAAAACTTCATGGTGGTGGGGAAAAATTAAAAAAACACAATTGCACCCTACTTGTAGGGATTTAGTTTATGGAATCTAATTTTGGTATGAATTATGTGTTATTTGCATTCTGCAGGTCGATATTATTCCGTTGATGCCAAATTTGTAGAGGTTTCCTTATGTTTTAGTACTTTAAAAAATAAGTTTACATTTCTTTACACTTTTGCTGAAATGGGATACATGCAACTTTTCATCACTTTTTATTTCAATTTTCTGGAGATATGAAATGACCAATTTTGGTGCATTTAATTTTTTTTTTATAATTTTCATATAATTTGGGCTTTTTTTTTTTTTTTTTAATAGATTTTTATTCAAACTTTTCAATAAACATATAAAAAAACATAACCACAAAAAGAGCAAAGGGACTACAGTGATAGTACAAAAGGCAAACAGTGGCCCCAGCATAACAAGTAGGCCCCGGGAATGACCCCCGAAAAATAAGTTTACAAAAATCAATAAATCCAATGAATAACCCCCAAACTTGGGGGGCGGGGCCCGACAAGGGGCCCCCCGGCAATAGGCCCCAGCTCTGGATGGGTTTCAAATCAAAAATGGTTTTTCGGGAAAAATTAAATGATCCAAAAAATAAAAAATAAAAGGGGAAGGGGGGGGTGGGGCGGGGGGGGGAAAGGGGAGGGGGAAAGGGAAGGGGGGGGCCACACGCCAAAAGGGGCGGGGGGTCGGGGGAGAAAATTTCCAAAAATTCATTGAAGGCCTCAAAACAATGGAAGAGGGGGGTTTGGGGGCCCTAAAAAGGGGGGGGGAATTTCCTCCCCCCCAAAAACCCGGCCAAAAAGGGGGCCCCTTGGAAAAACCCACCACAGCCAGGGCCCCCCCCACAGTTTGGGGGGGGAAATGGTAGGGCCAAAAGGGGGGTTTCCCAGGGCCTTTTACCCCCAAAAAAAAGCCAGAAATTCCTGGGAGGAAATTTATAAAGGGTCCATGGCCCAAGTGTGAGGGCTTTAAGTGATCTCGGGGGCTAAAAAGGGGGATCAAATCCCCCATACATTGAGTTGAAAGGGCCCCTCCTCCACCCCCGTCGCAATGGACCGGGGGGAAGGGTTTTAAAGCCCCGCGGCGGGGGGGGTTTCACCGGGTTTTTCCCCCTTTTTAGTTTAAATGTCTAATCAAGGGTTTCTTTAAAGAGGAATTTCGAGAAGGGGAAAAATAAATTTAAAAAAGCCCCCCTTTGGGTATTTCCCGGAAAAATAGGTCCCACAACTCCCAGATGGCGCGAAAGAAATTTTTTTCCAAAAAAGGGCTGCAAACCCCGGACACCCCCACCCGATATGGGGCATTGGGAAACCCCGTTAAATTACAAACCTTTCCCGCAGGTGTCCCGGAACGATTAAAGGGGGCCATTTTGGAGAGGGTCGGCACCCTATACCAAACCCAGACAAAAAATTTTAAAGCTTGTTTCCCGCGCCTTGCAGGCTATCACGCTTTATGTGTGAGGGGAAAAAAACACTTTTCCCTTGTTCCCAAAAGTTAAAAAGGGCCTCTGAAGTCTTTTCCCAGGCCTTACGGTAATGAGGGGGGTCCCGACAGGGGGAGGAGATTAACCTTGGGGAGAGCAGAAAAGATCAGGTTATGGGGAGCGATGAGGCAACACATAGTTCCTCAAAAAAGGAGAGAGTGCTCTAAAAGAGACCTTCCTTTTGAGTGGAAGTTTAAAAAAAAATGCCGAAACTGCAGGGATTCAAAACCTGTTCCTATCAGATGGAGGGCAAACCTGGGGCAGATCGGGCCCGGGGGTTTAAAAAGGCACCCCTTTTTATGAAACTGTTCCACGAGGAGGGGGCATTTTAGAAACCCCCAGGGAAAAGGGCCGCCTTTAGGCCGGGCCCGGGGGGAAAAAGTGATTATCCGAAATGGGGAATAGAGGGCCCGGGTTTAAATAATAAGGGGGCCGGGGCCTTAGAAATTTTTTATTATAGAGGCGTGTGGGCGGGGCTGAAAGACAAAAAATTGGGGGGCCCCGGGGGCGAGAGGCTTGGGGGCCCCCCGGGGGGGAGATTATGCCCAGGGAGGGGGGATGTTTTCGCAAATGGCCCCCCCAAAAGCTTTTTCCCGGGGGCCAAAGGGGCCAAGTTTCCCAAAAAAAAAGGGATAGGCAGGGAGCCAGGTAATAGACCCTTTCAATCGGGCAAGCCCACACCCCCCCCGTTTTTGGGGGGAGACAGCGTTCCCTTTGAGCCTCGGGGGCGGGGGTGCCTTATGAACTCGGGGAAACAAAGTTGGAGTTTAAACCCCGAATTGTGAGGGCAAAGGGAAACGGGACAGTCTGGGAAAAAGGTATAGAGTTTGGGGGGTATGGGCATTTTAATAAAAATTCACCCCTGCCAAACCATGAGAAGTCCCCCCGTTTTTCCCCCAAAACCCCCAGACCGAGAAATTTTTTTAAACCCGCAAAGGGGGTGAAAGTTGCAAAAAATACAGGGGGGTTTTTAAAGGTCATTTGGGAATTTTTAAACCCCAAATTTTTTTGAAAAACTCCCCCAGGCCCAAAAGAAGGGGAAAATTAGATTAATGGCCAGAGCGTTTGGAAATGGTCAAGAGAGACATTTTCAAGGGTTAGGGTTTTGAATAATTTATTTTGTTGGGTTTGCCAAGGCTAAAATTTGGTTTCCCAATCGGACATCAAGGAGGGGAGAGATATGAAAAGGGTCCTTAAGTGAGGGAAAAGGGTCATCCGCAAAAGCCCCGGGGCACTTAAGCTCCTGCCCCCCAATCGTAATACCCCTGATGTCGGGTTGGGAAAAAGCACAGCGGCCGTATGGGTTCCTTTTATTAAGATAATTTTAAAAGCGGCGGGCAGGGGGGCCCTCCCCTTTCCTAAATTTTCCCTTGCGTTTTGTCCACGGGGCCTTTACAAGGCACCCTTTACTTTAATTCTCGCGAGGGGTTTGATAAAAACGCTGGATTTTTTCCAGTTTAATAAAGGGGCCAAGTCCCCCATTTTCCCAGGGTATCAAATCAGAGACCCCAAAAAATCCTTTTAAAAGCTTTTTTCAGCACAAGAGAAAGGTTTATCAAAGGGGTTCCCCTTTAAAAATGAGATAAAGGGGTGGGCATCCAAAAAGTCTTAAAAGTATTGTCCCTAGCCTCTGCCGGGGTGAAACCCCCCTGGTCCCGGGTGGATCAATTGGGCCCAAAAGAGGATTGAGGGGGATTTGCCAAAAAAATTTGGCATAGATTTTGAGAACCAGTTGAGAAGGGGAAATTTGGGCTTAATGCCACAGGGCCCGCGGGTCCTTTCCGGTTTGGGGAAAACCGTGATATGGGGCCCCGGGGGGTCTCCTTTGGGGGAAGGGGGAAAAAGGCGAGACAACGTTTAAAGCATTCAAGAGAACGGGGCGAGAGAGGGGGATTTATTGGAAAAAAATTTTCCGGGGGAAAACCCTCAGGCCCCGGTCTTTTCCCACTAGGGGGTCCCCAACGGCATCTCCAATTTTCCCCCCGAGAAGGGATCCTCCAAAAAGCTGGGGTGAACGTCCCCGGGAAAGGGTTTGGGGGAAAAAAAGGGGGGGGGTTCCCCTCCCGAGGGGAAAACGGGTGAGATTGACCAACCCCAGAGATTATACAAATTAGAAAATAAAAAGATTGAAAAAAATCCGCCCCAGATCTCGGGGGGGGAGTGAAACCCGGTTTCCTGCGCTGTTTTTGAGGGCCCGTTACAGGATTGGGCTGTCCCATTTCCCTTGCCCCCTCCAAAAGCCAACCACCTTTTTTCCCCTATTTTTATTTGAACCCCGTTCGACCCTTTTTCAAGATCTTCCCCCGGTGGGTTTAAACATAGACGCACCCCAGTTGGCCAATAAAAAGGTCCCTGCAACACGTGTTGGAGAAATTTCCGGGTTTTTTGTAGGGGCTCAAGCGAGGGCCCCCTTTTGTAAAAGCCTTTGCAATTGCTGTCGGCCGAGTTTTTTTTTTAGGGCGACTACCTTTTCTTTATCAAAATCCCAAAGGAGGAGCACATCAGAGCCCCAAATTTGGGGAAAGAGGGGAAGGGGGGATCCCCGCAACATGATCCGTTGAAATGATTTAGCAGTCTGCCGGCTCCCCCAAAAAATACCGAATCCCCCAAAAGGGACTGTTCAGTCTCCAGGGTTGGAAAGCGCAGGGGAAGAAGGGGCAAAAAAGGAGACAAAAATGGGGGCATGGGGCGACCCCTAGCACATCCCTTTTGGGGAGGACTGCAACCAAGGGAGGGGCGCTAGTTGAAGCAGAATGTATTTAAACCCTTTTTTAAAGTGTTTTTTAGGTTTGTGGAAAAAAAAAAATGTCCCCATCGGATGGATGTTGAAGCGGGCCCTCCGTTACTAACTGGAAATTGGGGGAAGGGGCCCCCTTTTAAAAACCGTTTAATTGTGAATATGCTATAAGGGAACGTGGCCCCGGCGAGGTTTTGGGGGGGGCAAAGGGGAAGGTTAAAGTTTCCCCCAAAACCCAAGGGCAGGCCCTGGCCGTGAATGCAAACCATCTAGAACCTTCCCCAAAAAAATCTACCCGTCCAGAATTCGGAAGCATAGACATTAACGATCCCTAAAGTCATTTTACCGTTTATGTTGAGGAAATTAAAATGGGGGTATAGGCCCCTTTTGGGCGTACGAATTTCTAAAAACCGATGAGCTAGGAACTTTGAATAGCTTTGGCCCCCCTTGGTTTTGGAAAAGGGGGGGGGCAGGTTAGCAAAATGCCCCTGAGGGGGAAAAAACTTTCTTTGATTATAGGAGCATGGTCAATTTTTTTTGCGTTTTTGGAGAAGACTTTTGTGGGCTTTTTGCGTGGGAAATTGGTAAAAGCCCTTAGAGCGCTTCCTGGGGTGTTTAGGCCCCGGTGTTGGGAAAGGGTACTAACTTAAGGTCTCCCCTTGTGCCTAGAAAATATTTTCATGGGGTTTGCGGGGCCCCAAGCCCTCGGGGGGGGGGAAGGAGGGAAGGGGGAAGAAGGAAAGAAAAAGAACGGCAGGGAGGGGGATAAGACGACCAAAAAAAAAAAAGAAACGAAAAAAAAACATGGGGAAACATAAAAAACCCGCACAAAAAACTAGGGAAAAATCTTGAAAAAAGGAAAACCCCCAAATTTGGGCCCCCAAAGTGGCCAGAAGGTGATCCCAAAAACCCCTTTTTTAGGGAAAGTGTTTACAAGCCCGCCAAGAAGTTTGCCCCCTAAATTTAATGAACAAAATAATGGGGGAGAATCCAAAAAACATTGTAAAAAGAGAAGGGCAAAGCACCAATTTTTAAAGTGCAACCGGATCAGGGAAGGGGCCCCCGCCCCCTACCCAAGTCTAACCAGGTAAAAAATAAAAACGCCCTTTTGATTCCTTTAGTAGTGCAACCCAAGAGGGAAAGGGGGAAAAAGGGGGGGGGACAAGAAAAGGTGCACCCTTCGTAACTGATGAGGGTAAACCCGTTTAAAGGGAAGGGGCATTAAGAGGACCCTCAGTCCTTTGGGCTCTTAAATTGGGCGTAGCCCGGGAAAGGGGGGGGTCCTTTTCCCGGGGACTAAGTATGTCTTGGCGGGGGCGGGGGCCTTTTTGGGGGGGGTTCCCCCGGGGGAAACCCCCCACATCCTGATGGGATTGGGGGGGGCACCATGGGTGCAGCACCCTTTCCCTGTTGGGGCAAAGAAAGAGAGGGCCCGGGCCGCCGGGGGGGCATCGGGGAGTTGCCCGTCCCCCCCTGGGAAGTTGGTTTTGTCCTCGGTGAGCGCAGAGTTTTAAGTGTGATCACCGTGAAAGGGCAATAAGAGCGAAAGGAAATCCCCCCCTGTAGGAAAGTTTCCTTCCTTCAGGATGTAAGAAAGGGGTTTTAGATAGCTCGTGTGCCAAAAGGTTTTGGCGAGAAGGTCGGAAATATTTGTTGTGGGTGGTTTGGAAGGGCAAGGGTGGGGAATCGGGGGCCCCCTTTGAAGGGAAACCCCCCTTAAGGAATAAAAGTGGAACCCAAGATTTTCTCCCTCCGGCCGTTGGGGTTTTACTGGGGGAGGACTTTTTGCTCTTTGCCCCTATCCAAACTTATGTAAAGTATTTTTGGGGGCCGACCGAATGGTTTAAAAATTTTTGAATAGGGAAAAAAGAGGTTTGGAGGCGGGACAGATTCTGGGAGGCCCCGGTTCCCCGGTTATTTTTTTCCTACCTCTGTTCTCCAATGTCTAGATGCTGTTTAAGAGGAAAAAGTTGAGAGGGGCCCGGTTTTACCACGTCTGTAGTGCGGATAGAGAAGTAGAGGAGGAGTCCGGGCCTGTGGAGTGTGTCCAAACCTGGAGGTCATGCTGAAAGGCAGTCGGAATTGAGCGAAACTCCTTCCTATGTTCAGCCAAAAGGCTCTTTCCATAGAAAAAAAGTCCTGTCTTGGGGGGGGGTCTTGTGTAAGCGTTGGAGATCCCCCAGAGTTAAAAAGGTGGCTTTTCCCCCAGGGAGGAGCATCGGGCCCGGTTGTGGCATGGCATTTGGGGGGCCCGGAAAATGAAGCAAAAGGCCCCTGGTTAGGGAACCAAGAGCAAAGGGGAAAACGGTTCCGAAACTATATTGCAAAAATGTCGCAGCCCGGGGGGGGGAGGCAACCCCGGTGGGGCCCGCAATTTTGGAGGATTGGGGGAAAGGGGGAGGTGGCGGGCCCAGGTGGGTAAAAAGGGCCCGGGGCCCCCCACACTGTTTTCCCGAGTGGGCCCGAAGGAACCTCCCCCCAGGAGGACCCCATGGCCATGGGGAGGGGTTAAAGGGGCCAAAAAGCCTGTCCCGGGGTTTAAAGTTGGGGCCGCCCGGGGTGAGGATGTGGGAGTTGGTTTAGGTCAAAAGGGCCCCCAAATTTTCCTGTCAAGGGCGTAGTTGAAAACCCCCCGGGGACCCCTGCGTTTTGGGAGCCAGTTGCCCAATTTAGTGGAGGAGTCCGGGGGTTTTGGGGGAGTCCTTTTGTGGGGGCCCTTTAACCCGGAAAGGGGGCCCGAATTTAGGGGGAAAACCCCTTAAAAGGCAAAGGGGCCTTAAATGTTTTGTTGGGGTTGGTAGGCCCCGGAGATTTCCCCCCAAGCTGACAGGGCGGGGAGTGGGGGAGCAGGACTCCAAAAATGCTTTAGGGCAGTCCCAAATTTTGGGGCCCCAAGGCTCCCCTGCAAAACGAGGGTCCGGAGGGCCAAGGCTGGGCCGTCCGCTTTCCCCAACCCGGCCCCGGGGGCACTGCGGGGCTGGATCAATTGCAGAAAGAAAAACCCCGGCAAGCGGGCCCCCAGGCCGGGCCCCAACATCCGGAGGGGGCATCGGCGATCCGTTCAGGCCTGCTTAGAGGGGGCCCCAGCCGGGAAAGGGGCGGCGTCGCTTGCCCCCGGGTCCGGGTGGAGAGGGGGAAAGGGGCCACGTCGGCCCCCAGGTGCCGCCCGGGCCCCCGCGGCAAAAAATCAGGGGGGTTTCCCCAAAACGGCGGGGGCTTCCACAAGAAACCCGGGCAGGAGGTTCGTGAGCTGCGGGTCCCCCCTTCCTGGGGGCTGAGCGGGGTGGAGGGGCCTCTGTAGGTTCGGCGCGGCCCTGGGGTTCTCTTAAGCTGTGGGGGCCCCCCGGGCGGCCCTCTTTTCGGGCCCCCCCCTCCGTCGGGCCCTCAGGGGCATAAGGCGGGTGATAGGGCCCAAAATATTGGCAGATGTCCTTGGGGCAGGTGCCGGGGGTTTGGCCCAAGGGGGGAACCCGGCTTTTTCCCCCCTTATTAGAAATTTTCCCCCAAGGCTGAAGGCAAAAGGCGGTTGGGTTCTAGATGGAGTTGCAGGAGCTTTGGGAAGTTTTTCACGCGGCCATTTGGGAAAACCCGCCCCCCATATTGGACTTTTTTTTTTACAAATGTTTACGTACCAATTTGTGTAACTTTTTTGGGTTTTTTTATTTGTTTTTGTAAAATGGGCAAAAAAAATTTTTTAATTTTGGGTTAATTTAAAAAAGTCCCTTTGGGTACTTGACCGTAAAAACTTGTCCTATATACGGCAGTACTACTGCACTGCTGTATATAGGATTTCCATTAATTACATATTACATCCTGCCCACGAGATATGTGTACATACATGGCAGCTACAGAAGCCTGCATGAGGCTTCCACTTTCCGTGACATCAGATGATCACCACATGATTACTTCGCAGGGTGGGATCGAGTGGAAGGACATGGTGCATAGCAAGACAGCAGGAGAGGCTGGACAGGAGGTCTATCCTCTTCAGCTATGAGTCCTGCTTCTGTCTCACATGCAGCGATAGCCAAAGATTGGTCTGGAGATTAATTAAAATGCAATATCAGACAGATCCTAGGATATGTTCATATGACGTATTGCGGTGTGCACAGGTATGCTCCTCAATGTGCATGCTCATTTTACATAGTACTCAATGAGTGCTACGATTTTATCATATTTGCGGGTAATACTTTGACACAATTACGCGCCAAAATATATCCCACAAACACACCATGTGAATATACCCCTACTCCTGGGATAATGGTGTGGGGTGGCATAATATGCAGTAGCTGGACTCCTCTGATCTTCATTTCAGGCATACTAACAGCTCAGCATTACATTGTTCATTGAACCAGTGGTACAACCATTTCTTCAAAGTGTCCTAGGAGCCAATTTTTCACCGGACAATGTCAGGCCTCATGTTGCTTGTGCCACTGTGAGCAGCCTGTGTTGCCTAGACGTGCTACCATGGCCTGCAGCATTTCTGGATTTGTCTGCCATTGAGCACATCTGGGACATCATTGATCAATGATTGCAAAGGGAGCTGCCAGCAGCTAATCATGAGGATTTTCCCAAGTGCATTCAGCGTGACATAAAATTCCTCAGACATCCATTAATAACCTCACTGATAGTATGACAAGGCGCATAAGCGTGTGCAAAATTTGTGAGTAGTGCTCATACCAATGTTAAATAAATTGAGATGTTTTGAATAATTTGTTTCCATATTTTTTTAGCATTTGCCTATCAGACATGTCTATTGATCCCGAGATTTCCATAATTCAAAAGACTTTACCTTCTTGTTGCAATTTCAAGGTTGAGCAGCGTATATGCCTTTAAATCATTGTCAACATACACTACTCACAAAATATTAGGGAGATCCGGCTTTTGGTTAAAATTTCAGAAAGAACATAAAGGGCGACATGTATGAATTCGAATGCGTACTTTTTGTTTACTTGGCGCCGGCACTCCAGTTCTAAATAGACATAGAAGAGTGGAGAATACGACAGTATGAAGATTTTTGCCACATTACATAGAGCTTAATGCGCCAAACTTTTTATGGGCATAGAGTGTAATGCGACAAACTTGGCGCATTAAGCTCTATGTAATGCACCAAAAATCTGTCGTATTCTATACTCTCAGAATCTTATAATCCGAGCATTGAAACATTAAGAGGGCAACATATATGAATTCGAATGCATACTTTTTTTTTACTTGGTGCCGACACCACAGTTCTAGATAGCTATAGAAGAGTGTAGAATACGACAGATTTTTGGCGCATTACATAGAGCTTAGTGCGTCAAGTTTAGAGCATTAAACTCTATGCCCATACAAAGTTTGGCGCATTAAGCTCTATGTAATGCGACAAAAATCTGCCATATTCTACACTCTTCTATATCTATTTAGAACTGGAGTGTCGGCGCCAAGTAAAAAAAAAAGTACGCATTCGAATTCATACATGTCACCCAAAATGTTTAGAATTTTCTTTTTTAAATGCACTAAATGAGAGCAACTCTGAACTTCAGAATGCACATGTCCAACTGTTCAATGTTTCAGAACTTTTGCACAACTTGCTGATCACGAACAAGGAGCTAAATGGCAAAATTCCCAACAGGTGTTTGATCCCTGAATCACCCAAAAAATTTAGGGGATTGATTTGAATTGGGATTTAATCAGTCCTCCTCATCATGCTGTTCACATTTTTACATCATGAGATGAGATCGAGAAAATACCTTACAATTGATCAACAGTCCCTAGTCATTGTGAAGCTTCATGCAGGATGCTCTCAGATGGAAGTGGCCACTGAGCTTAGAGTGTCACAGAGTTTCATCAGCAGGTTGTAACAGAGATACAGAGAGACTGGAAGAGTCACAGAAAGGCAAAGGAGTGGACATCCTTTGGCTCCATCACACAATGATGACTGTTTTTCTTTTGAAGAACAAAAGATTTTAAATCTTAAAATTGAACATGACTGATCCTTCTTTTACTAATTCTCTACTGTTAGGCTAATCCCATACATATTTAACTGTTTAAACTGGAAGAATTATATCAAATTTATACGACCAGCTAAAAGTGAGTATCTAATTTATCACATCATCATTTCACGTCACATTGTGTCAGTTCAAAGTGCAACATTATGTAATGAATAATTTTTTAATAAACCTTTGTCCGTGAATAGACATAGGCCTTCACTTACTAATGTGGTTGAACCAGAAAAGGGCCTTGAAATGCACCAAAAGATGGCGCAGCATGTCCCAGACACATTTATTATGTGCTTAAAACACTTTTACTGCACAGTGCTCAACAGGTGGGTGTGACCTGACATGAAAGTGGGCACAGCTACTATGCGACGTGCTGTGCCACAAATGCGGCAAAATTCTGGTGTCGAAAGTAAGCCAGAAAAAACGTATCTAAAAAGTTAGACAATGTTAGATCTGCACCAATTTATCAATCAGCATGAGCTGCCATGATAATTCTGGTGCATTATTAGATAGTGATAGTAGATGAGGGCCACAGAGCTTAGGGGTTGTCCAGTGAAAGAAAATAAAATTCCTCCCATAATATACGATCCTTAAATTTCCTGCGGGCGTCCTGCAGTTCTACATCAGCTGTTTAATGATAGGAAGTCGGCAGTTCTGTGTTGTTGGACACACAGTAAACAATGCTGCGTCAAGCCCAGGAGATCATGTGACCAAAAGTGTTTGGCTTTGGTCAGGACAGCGATTGAAGCCACAGCCCTTTGGTCAGGCCTCCTATTAAAATGCAGGAGAAAATGAGGGGGGTGCAAGACTGAAGTTGGGACAAAGGAAGATCGACTAAGCTTGTAGTTGTGGGGCTGGTAGTTTTACACAGCAAAGCGTAAATGCTGCTCGGTTGCAGAGTACGGAGTGTACATGGAACATCAAAACAGCACATAGATTGTAAGCTCTTGCGAGCAGGGCCTTCACACCTTGTGTCTCATCTATTAATAGCTTTTTACTATTATACCCTGTACATTGTAAAGTGCTGTGGAATAGGTCGGCACCATATAAAGATTATTATTAACAGCACAAATGAACACGGGGGATAAATAAATACTTGAGCCAGTCGTCCAAAATTTCTTTCTTCGTTGGTTTATTGGACGACCACTTTAATGTATTAAGAGTGTGCAGTAAGCTTACCCTAGCAGTAGCGGCAGCTAAGCAGAATTTAACTTTTTTTTTTTTTTTTTAGAAGAAAAAAATAAGTATCACAAGCAATAGTTAAAGGTCCAGTGTAGACATATGTTTGTGTGTGGCATAGATCTAACTGACCCCACAGAAGATGTTTTCATATAGTGTACTGTAATGTAGCCAAGGGTTATACACAGTTCATCAATAAACCAGTTACAGCCTATAAAGAATGGAATAGCACATTTATACTATAGCTAGTGGCATTTATAACAGGATTAATATTGACCACCAGATTTTACTTTTTTAGTGATTCACATATTTAAGTCTCCTGCAAAGTTTTTAGAGCACTGCTTAGCATGGTATTATGTCGCTAACATATTACTTTTACCATTTCCTCCTTTCAATTTACCCCACACATTTTGGATAGTGAAAATAATGTATCTTTGTTACGATGCAGTCACTGACTAAATAGTGCTGACAACGTCAGACTGTGCAGGACTACACCCTATTGACAAGGTGAACAGTTGTCAGTTTATACATAAAATAGAGGAACATCTTAATGCAAAGTTTAAAGAGGTTTTCTCACTACAATGATTAGCTTTCAACATGTGGGGACAGGTAATTGAAGACTTTAAAAAAAAAAAAAAATTGGTCTTTTGATTTAACCTTTGTCATAAGAGAGAGATATTTTATCTGCTCTGAGTGCACACTATAAATACAATTCAACCGCCCTCTATTTACCTATTATTTCTCTGGATGGAGATACAGTCAGTCAATCTGAAAACCATGAACAACTTGCATATCAGTGCAGTTTTAGCTGCATTGAGGCTACACCATGTAAATGCAGCCTTAAAGGGAATCTAAAGCCAATTTTTTTTTGTTTAACTGTATTTTTATTACTTTTTCATTTAAGCATCAAAGCAATAATACACATCATACACATTACAGAATATATGACTGCACAGAGTGTATACCTCGATATATAACTATCACCTATTAATTACAGTGAAGATGTGCAACACTATTACAAATTAATGTGACTAATCATACATTTTAAGAAAGACACTATATGAACTGTGCAATTGGGGATCAGACGAAACAAGACACAGAAGGGAAAAGACAGTTACTCAACTAAAGCCAATTATTTAACTAATTAAAACAAGCTACTGATACATATTCTTTTTTTCTTAGTCGGTTTTATTTTCTGGCTGTAGATATTTTAATTCTGTTGTCTTTATGTATTTATGGGGGCAGCCTTCTTCCCTGAGCTGCTTTACAGCAGTTCATGGACATAAGATCCTGTGAACAAGAGCAGACACATTAAGGCTGATTTATCTAGGCTCAATTTGCACCACAAACAAGCTTTTCACCACATTTACTATGTGTTTTAGACAGTTTCAGACGCTTCTGCGCCTCGTCCGACAAAGGGGCGTGGCTTAAATGCTACAAAAAAATTAGGCAGAATTTTGTCGCAGTTTCTGGCGTAAAAGTAAGCCAACTTAATTGTGGTACAAACTTAGACTAGACAGTTCTAACCTGCACCAGATTTATAAACACTATGATAAATATGGTGCATAAGACTGTCTAGTCTAACTTTACACTGTCTAAGAGTAAGACACTATTGATAAATCTGCCCCACTGACTTCTATATGCGAGTTTTCTAGAAATACTCTGTGACCTGGGAAGAAGTCAGTGTGCAGGGAGGGGAGAGGGGGAGCTGTGATTATTTCCTACTTTGAATAGTAGATCCAGTGTTATCTATACACATTGGTGTCACCTTTACTTTGAAACTTGTCTTTGCCGATATTGAGGAGACTGCTGAGAAGTATCAGACTATAATTAGGCCTAGTTGGTAAAGTGAAAATTGCAATGTTTCAGGATTGTTTTAAAAAAAAAGTGATATGAAAATAAAAAAATCTTAAAAATGTGAATAACATAAAAAACATGTGTTAAACGATAGGTAATTTTTTTGATCATACATTCCCTTTGAGGGAGTATTTCCACTAAAGACATTGATGGCATATCCATAAAACATGCCATCAATGTCTGATAGGCGATGGTACAACCTCTAAGATCTGCACCTATCAGATATCGAGGACGTATCGATAGGAAATGCCATCAATGACTATGGGGGAACAACTCCTTTAAGATTTCTTCTTAGGGAATGTTCACACAGCTTATTTTGGAGTGCATTTCGCCGCATACTGCGCCCCATAATTACGGTAATCCATAGCTCTCATAGAGATCTATGGATTATGCCTCCTCTCCCGGCTCATATAATATGATCGTATTGTACGCGCGGGGAGATGTGACATGTCAACTATTTGTGACAAAAGGCGTTGCGAGCAATGAATGTCTATGGCCCCCCCGTGATGTGGGAGTTTGCGCATATTAGTGCGATCTCCCGAAACACACGGTGTACTGCGGCGCGTACTGTAAGCACTGCAGTACATCGTGTTAACATACCCTTACATTTCAAAACCCAAACAGCCAAACTACTGCGAGAGGAAAGGTGTGTATAAATCTGCATCTCCTCCCTAGGCTGTATTGGTCTGGCCCAATCATCCATTCACTGGATAATGGTTTACAACAATGCTACCACAGGGTGTCCCTCTCACTTTGGTTCCAGAAAAGGCATGAGTAACTTTTAAACTATTTAAACTATAACAATATTGGAAATAGAAGAAAGGCAACGTCAGTTTTGGATGTCTGGGATGGAAAGTGACCGGGTTTTATTCATATATAATGTATTTAAGGGCTTGTTCACACAACGTTTTGCTGATCCGCTTTTGGATCCGTTTTGCACGAGCAAAGCGGATCCGCAAAATGGATCTAACAATTGTCAGTGTGATTAACATTGCTTTCAATGGCAAAAGCGCATCGCCGTTTTCACGGGAGATTCCCGATGCGCTTTTGAGAGCTCTCCTGCAATGCGCTTTTCGGATCCCCTTGCATTCTACGCAAGTGAAAGCACATAGGGAATAATGGAGTGCGCCGGCTGAAAGCGCATCCGAAAAGCGCAGTGCACAGCTGATGGAACGGAGATGAGCGTGGCTGCAGGGGGCTGGATCGTGGGATGGAAGTGCTGCTGCCAGGCTCGACACAGCCGAGCAGAGTGTGCTGCCGCCGCCAGGCTCGGCACGGCCGAGGAGATGAAAGAGAGAGAGACAGATCCGGAAAGCAGATCCGTAAAACGCAAGTTAAAAGCATAGAAAACGGATCCAAATAAAGTATCAACCGTTACGTTTTTCGGATCCGCTTTTCGGATGCAGTTTTCACTCCTCAAAAACGGATCCGTGAAACGGATCCAGAACGTCGTGTGAACAAGCCCTAACAGTAACAAACTCAGCAATGGATGTATGTTTTGGTCATCCCTGGGGTTAGTCTGCATGTGCAATGTGCCTACAGGAGGTAGAAATTAGGAAAAGCCAGCAGCACTCCATAGAAAGGTGTACATCTGCTTATCTGGATCCAGTGCCTCCATTTGTGGAGTGTGGAGAAATGCCTCCATTTCTCCAGTCATCTACAAGTAGCCCCAAAGGTAAAAAAAAAAATCTGGTAGTTTTGTTCATCTGGGAGTTTCAATTTGTCCATCAGAGTGACATGAGATGCATTAAGAGGAGCTGTTCCTACAATTGGTTTTGCGGCGCAACCACCGGACGGTCCCTTACTCCCGGGCTGGTTCCGCCTGACATTTTTGGCCAACCTCCCCCCTGGACATACAAGGAGCTCTTGCAGTGTTTTAACCGCCGCCATCTACCCCCCCCCACCCCCAACCGACTTTGTGAATTGTTTTCAGCATATCTTTATTGACTCACTTGTCCATTATGTGCAGACGCTGACTCGTGCCTCCACGCCGTATCTGCAGTTTTTATGGTTCACAGAGGTCATCTGCAGAAGCACTTTTTCCTTGTTTGATGGTTTGTTTCTTTGCACACGAGGTCTTTTTTCTATTGACACCAATATGGAGTATATGTAAGTTGCTGATCTTTTTTAATTTTCTCTGAATGGCAAGAAATCCTGCTATTCTAATGTTTACAACTGGCTAAATAACACGATGTAAGATTGTACTACTATGGGCATGATAGAGACTAATTCTGTTTTTTTTTTTTTTTTTTTTTTTTTAATAGTGAAAAGGTTGTTCTTTTGCCTCTAAGATTTATATTTTTTTAAACTTTTTGTTCATTTTTTTTTTTCTTTAACGCTAGCATTTAGTTCCCTTTTAGGGTCTTGAACAGACATACTGTTATACAGTATATTCTGGAGTATATAGGGATTACATTCATCTCTTAAAACACCCTGTAAATGAATCATCATAGATGCTCTATTCAAATTCTGTCTGACAACAGTGGGTGTCAGCAGTAAGGCTACCCCGTTTCCCCGATAGTAAGACACCCCCGATAGTAAGACGTAGCGGTGTCTTAGGGAGGTCGCCTAATGTAAGACGTACCCCGAAAGTAAGACGAAGCGCGGCCTGATGACGTCACTGCCTATGCCGGGATGAGCGCGCGGGAGGCCGGAGCAGCGAGGAGGCGGCGCGGCGCGGGAGACGGAGCAGCGGGGAGCCAGGTAAGTGTTTTTCTGCCTACAGCTGGCCCTATACCTGCCTACAGCTGGCCCTATACCTGCCTACAGCTGGCCCTATACCTGCCTACAGCTGGCCCTATACCTGCCTACAGCTGGCCCTATACCCGTCTACAGCTGGCCCTATACCTGCCTACAGCCGACCCTATATCTGTCTACAGCTGGCCCTATACCTGCCCTATATAAGACATACCCCGAAAGTAAGACATACTGGGACTTTTGGGGGTAAAAAGAATGTAAGACGCTGTCTTACTATCGGGGAAACACGGTATGTCCACACTGCACAGGAAAACTATCGTATCTTCGCGGCTTTTCGTTTTTTAAAAGCGCCGAAAATACGATCGTTCCTGCGGCCCCATAGACGGCAATAGGAAAGACGAGCTGCTGTCTACACAGCTCGTTTTTTCTCTGCTCGTATTTCAGTGCCGGCGTATTATACAACATGTTGTATAATACGCCGGCGCTACTCGTTTTCTTGTAGTCTTCCCATACACTACAATTGTATGGGTGACGGCAAAAAAAAAAAAAGAGAAACAACCGCGGTTTTTGCACAAAGCATCAGACCGTTTTTTGTCCGATGCAGGGTAGACATAGCCTAAGTAACAATTTAGGGTATGTTCACATGGCATAATTTTGTCGCACATCTCGCCACATATTTGCGCTTAATAAATGCCGAGATGCGCGCCGCAATTACGGTAATCCATAGCTCTCAGAGAACTATGGATTACGTCTCGTCCCGCCCCCCCCCCCCCCTTGTTTGCGCTGATCAGCACCACTCCCAAAAGACACAGCGCTTTGCGGCGTGTACTGTACGTGCCGCAATTACGCTGTGTAAACATAGCCTAACACTTGCTGAGTATGGAGCAGACTCAAGCTCGTGAGCCCGCTGCATACCTCCTTAACACTGCCAAGACGTACATTCAGTCGAAAAACGTGTTAGTTTATGCCCTGAAATTACGCACTTGCTAGCGCATAATTTCAACAAGAAAACAACATGCACTGGCCCAAAGCAATTTTTGACTCCTACACTTTTGTATTTCTTTTATGGCGTGCATAGTACTAGTCAAAAAAATACGCAAGCAGACGCCGATTTTACCCTGCACCCAATGAGTGCTGTACATGAACATTGTTTAAAGCGTATTTTGGAGTGTACTTCAGTGAAAATTATGTGCCAAATTACACTAGGTCAATGGAACAAGCAAACTGATTTCTACAGTAGTGCTGTCACTGTGCCAATTCACTGGTCAGATACAACTTGAGGGACTACATTTCTACAAAAGCTAAGCTTTTCGATGACGTTTTCCATTACTTTAGCTGGTTGAGCTGCGCGTTCATGAACCACCCACGAGTATGCTTAGGAAGTACCCCTACTGGTATGAATATTATACTGAACGGTTATAGGATTGGGAAAGTGATTAGGCAAGTTAGGGAAAGTCTCTACCTGATCTTATACATACCCATTACCTTATGATCCTTCTAGCAAGCTGTGTCAGTATTAAGTCAAAGTAAAACTAGAACACATAGATTTACATAAATATTTTATTAAAAGAAAAAATAAAAAATAATTTATAAAATGAAGAAAAATTTGCATTAAAATTTTCCTTATTTCAAATAAACTGAGAATCAACTTTTTTTTTTTTTTTTTAAATAAAACCTGGCATTTAGTAAAATATTGCAATTCACATTAAGCAGATTCCGGTGCTCTGATTCACAGTATGCATATTAGGCTATTACATATTTAGTTTTTTTCACACATTAAAATGTAACACATAAAAGTCAAGTTGACTATACATGAAACCTGCTCTTAACCCTTTAAGGACGCAGTCAATTCTCTTTTCTGTTTACTATTTCACCTTACAAAAGCCATACCTTTTTATTTTACTATCAACATAGCTGTATGGGGGCTTATTTAAGGGACAAGTTGTAATTTTTCATAAAACAATTTAACGTACAATATGAGAAACTTATATACGAGGTGAAATGGAAAAAAATGCAGTTTTGTCACCGATTTTTGGGTTTTACATTGTTCAGTTTGCAGTTAAAATTACATGTGAACTTTATTTCGCCAGTCAATATAAATACAACAAAACAGGGCTTATTTTCAAGGAATGTTTTATTTTCTTGTTCCTTTGTTTACCAGTACATATGGTACTGCACCGCAGTAATTAGTGAATGTCTATTCACTGAGTAAAGCAGTCACCCCAAAAGAACTACACTCATCAGACCCTTTTGGATCCCAAACAGTTAGAGCTGGCAAGTGCCGAAGGTGGATGGGCTCTCACAAGCAGATCTGCGTCACTGTCAGGTCCCTTGCCGTTCCAGCAAGAACCTGGCACTACCCAACCCTTATTGTTGTGGGGTGTTTTGAGTGTGGTTCTTGGGGGGTGTCTGGATTCCTTAATGAAGAATCTACTGTATCTGTACTGCTGTATTCTGTTTACTTTATGTGCATTGTATGAGTTTTAAATAATTACTTTGCATTTTACTGCATGAAATAAGTATTTGATCATCAACCAACCAGCAAGAATTCTGGCTCTCACAGACTTGTTAGTTTTCCCTATAAGAAGCCCTCTTACTCTGCACTCGTTACCTTTATTAATTGCACCTGTCTGAACTTGTTACCTGTATAAAAGACACCTGTCCACACACTCAATCAATCACACTCCAACCTCTCCATGACCAAGACCAAAGAGCTATAAAAGGACACCAGGGACAAAATTGTCGAACTGCACAAGGCTGGGACGGGCTACAGGAAAATAGGCAAACAGCTTGCTGAGAAGGCAACAACTGTCGGCGCAAATATTAGAGAATGAAACAAACACAAGATGACTGTCAATCGGTCTGGAGCTCCATGCAAGATCTTGCCTCGTGGTGTAGGGATGATTCTGAGAAAGGTCAGGAATAAGCCCAGAACTACATGGGAGGACCTGGTCAATGACCTGAATAGAGCTGGGACCACAGTCGCAAAGTTACCACTAGTAACACACTATGACATCATGGATTAAAATCCTGCAGGACACGCAAGGCCCCCCTGCTCATGCCAGCACGTGTCCAGACCTGCTTGAAGTTCACCAATGACCATCTGGATGATCCAGAGGAAGCATGGGAGAGGATCATGTCGCCAGATGAGACCAAAATAGAACTATTTGGTATCAACTCCACTCGCTGTGTTTGGAGGAAGAAGAAGGATGAGTACAACCCCAAGAACACTGCCCCAACCATGAAGCATGGATGTTTTTCTGCAAGGGGACAAGGCGACTGCAGCATATTGAAGGGAGGATGGATGGGGTCATGTTTTGCGAGATTTTGGCCAACAACCTCCATCCCTAGGTAAGAGCATTAAAAGACGGGTCGTGGCTGGGTCTTACAGCAGGACAATGACCTTAAACACACAGCCAGGGCAACTAAGGCGTGGCTCTGTAGGAAGCGTTTCAAGGTCCTGGAGTGGCCTAGCCAGTTTCCAGACCAGAATAGAAAATCTTTGGAGGGAGCTGAAACTCAATGTAGCCCAGCGACAGCCCAAAACCTGAATGATCTGGAGAAGATCTGTATGGAGGAGTGGCCCAAATCCCTGCTGCAGTGTGATTAAAGTTGGTCAAGAACTACAGGAAACGTCTGACCTCTGTAATTGTAAACAAAGGTTTATGTACCAAATATTATGTTCTGTTTTTCTTTTGTATCAAATGCTTATTTCATTCAATAAAACGCAAATTAATTACATAAAAATTATACAATGTGATATTCTGGATTTTTTTTTAGATTCTGGTCTCTCACAGTTGAAGTGTACCTACGATAAAAATTACAGACCTCTCCATTCTTTGTAGGTGGGAGAACTTGTAAAATCCCCACTAATATATACTGTATATACACAGTATATTACACAGACACACACTCTATATGGGACGTGAGCATTACAATGTATTGTACTTTCTCTTCAATATCATTGGGGACACAGCAACTTGGGTACAGGCCCTAGCCCTAGGAGGCTGACACTACGCAGAACCAAACATGTTGGATCCGTCCTGATGGACATCAATGTCTGTTTTCTCCGTGACTAGATTCCCCCCTGAGGGCATCAAGAAACCGGTCAGTTATTTAGCTGGCCGAGCTTCCTTGCACTGCTCACCCATCACTCCTTGCCGCCTCTGCGGTCCTTTTTTTTACCGATTCCGGTAGCCCCACCTGCGGGTGCATTGGTACCAAAAGGTAAGTGATGCCACAACGCACAAAGACGTTGGATTGGTGAGTACCCCATCTTCCTCCATTTGAGGGTAGTTGGGCCTCTGTTTCTTTAATGGAGTCGGCAGCTTCAGGAATTCCATTCTTCTGCGGGGATGGTTCTCTAATGTCCCTGGACAGAGTCATTCGCCTTCCACCCCTAATTGTCCTTGGCTTGGTTAGTCTCCCCCACGCTCCATTAGGGGGAAGTCTTTTTTGCCCCCGCAGTGGCTTATCAACCACTACTGACACCAGCACGTCACGGTGGGGCGCAGTCTTTGGCATCCGGACAATTCATGGTCTCTGGTCCCTCAGAGAATCTACCACCCACATCAATGTCCTAGAACTCAGGGCCATTTTTCTAGCACTGTTGCATTGGTCCCCTCATTCAGGGTTACCCGATTTGGCTTCAGTCCAACACCAAAATCATCATCAACTAAATCATCAAAAAGACACCAGGAGCCGGGTGGCTTTTCTGGAAGCCTCAAGGAGCCTTCACTGGGCGAAGCATTCAATTCAAATCTTGTCAGCAATTTTCATTTCAGGCGTGGAAAACTAGTTGGCAGATCATATTCATCGAGCATCTGCCGATCCCGGAGAGTGAGCCCTTCTACCAGAGACTTATCACCTTCTCTGCCAGAGGTGGTACACACCAGATGGCGATCTGTTTGCTACCTGCCTCAATCATCAGCTCTCGAGGTATGTATCCAGGACTCGGGATACCCTGGCTCTCGCAGTAGATGCGCTGGTTCTATCATGGAGTCAGTTTGCTCTGACCTACCTCTTCCTTCCCTGGCCCTTGCTTTCTTGAGTGCTCAAACGCCTCAAATACGAGAGGGTGCCTGCCATTCTCGTTGCACCAGATTGGCCCCGCAGGGCGTGGTACGGAGATCTCATCGCCATATTGGCCGACGCTCCGTGACCTCCTTTCCCAAGGTCCACCCCGCTTTATCACAGCAGCATTTGACGGCGTAGCTGTTGAAACCATAATACTGAAGTCTCGCGGCTTGTCGGATTCAGTCATTTGGACCATGATTCAGGCACATAAGCCTCAAGCCTCCTGGATCTATTACCGCACGTGGAAGGCCTTTATTGCCTCAACTGAGTCTCAGGGGTTTCACCCTTTGGTGTGTTCCATACCTAGGGTATTTTCTTTTCTTCAGTCAGGCCTGGAGCTTGGGCTCCGCCTTTCTTCCCCGAGAGGGCAAATTCTTGCCCTCCCGGTTCTGTTCCAGCGCAAGCTGGCTTCCCACCCTCAGGTTGAAACCTTTTTGCGAGGGGGAGTGGGTGGGGGGGGGGGGGGAGGGGTCTCATGGGGGCCGGGGGGGGGTTTTCCTCCCATCAGTTCATAGGCCTATCAAGCTGTGGGATTTAAATCTCGTTTTGAAGGCCATGCACTCTTCACCATCTGAGCCTTTATGGGAAGTGTCCCTGTGTTTGCTTTCATGTAAAGTGGCCTTCTTGGTGGCCATTACTTTCATCCGCCGAGTGTCTGAACTTGTAGCTCTGTCATGTAAATCCCCTTTCCTGGTACTCCATAAGAACAAGGTTGTCCTACACCCTGTTCCTTTGTTTCTCCTTAAGATGGTTTCGTCATTTCATATCAATGAGGACATAGTTCTGCCTCTTTGTCCCTCCCCCCTCATCCCTGAGAGCGGTTGTTACTTTGATTAGATGTTGTCAGGGACATTCGGATCTACCTCTCGGTCACTGAATCCATTAGGCATTTCAATGCCCTCTGTCATTCCAGAGGGTCCACACTTAGTCCTTTGAATCGGACTATGGTTTACCGTCTTTGCTACGGCTTTTGTACCATCTGAATTGCCTGGCATCAGTAGGAGGGAAATAGATCATCAGGGTGGATCCAAAACGTTTGGTTACGCCTACTGTCAGCCTTTTAGGGCGAGGGCTTATAACCAAGGTGCTGTGTCCCCAAATGAATCAGACGAGAAAAGGATTTTATGGTAAGAACTAAAATCCGAATTTTGCCATTATCCTTTTGCAGCCTGTCCCTGATGATAGGTGTAATAAGAATACCAACATAGCCTGGCACCTTCTATAGGAGTAACACATCAGTTGTTATTCTAAACTGTACAGCTTTTTATCTTTTACATACATCGAGTATCTATGGTTTCTAAACTTTCTAGTAAAAGCCAAGTTTTATTTTGCATACTGGTTGTTGAACAATTTCCCTTTTTTCCTTTCTTCACTTTTTGACATTACCTACTCCGGTACCAGCTTGGAGTTTCACATTGCAAGCATCCTCTGAGATTATGTTCATATACTAGTTGCATAATGAGGGCGAGCTGAAATTTCTTTTATTTTGTATCGTGTTATAGGTTAGACTATGTTCACACGCCGTTTTACAGGACTACTTCGGGGCCTAATTGCGCTGCAATGCGCCCCGAAATACATCCTGTAATAACAGCAATCTTAGCTCTCAAAGAGAGCTATGATTACCTATCCCTGCCGCGTACTGAACGCCGGGGGAAAGAAGTGACATACAGAACCATCTCAGCTCTTAAACTCGAATCACACTGTCCCTGAACACATCTGATGTACATGTGCGGTGGATGTTTCCAAGAGATTAATCAGGAGTGGATTTCCACTCTATTTGTCTATATTCTCAGATGAAGTGCAATTATATGCTGAGCTGACCACAAACATTTAGGCCCAAATCTTATTGCATGTACAGTTACAAAACGTAGCAACTGTAGGAATGCACGGGGTAAAACTGTTAATTGCAGTTATGTGTGACAGAGGTGGTTGGCCTCGGTGATGTAAAAAACCAACAGTCTGTTGCCAGTGACATTACGTTGCTGAGCTGGTTTTCATGTGGTAGTTCAGATCCATGTTTTTTATGGAGCGTCTGAAGAGCCTGGGTTGGAAAGGATACTCCAATACACAAGCCTGGGCCTTACCAGTCATTTAAAAGGCAACTGTGACAGCTCAAAGTGGAGCTATGTGGTGAAACTGGAGGCCTCCGTTTGGAGTGGAAGGAAAGCTGCATAAATGTTCCGGAGGAAATCTATATCCTTGACCTGCTGCAAGCGTTTTTGAAGAAAGCGTGTTTTGTTGTTCAAGTCCAAGAGACAATAAACCGTGCGTTAAGTTTGCACCTAAACCTGTGACTGTGCGAAAACAAATGACTGTATCTGGGCCGACAGCCCACACAACATAATGACTGGTGAAAAAAGTCACTTCACACACAAATGTCAAAACAGTTAGGGTATGTTCACACGGCGTCTTGCGTCCGTGTGAACATCCGCTTTTTTGATGCATCTCTGGGTCCATCTGAACGGACCCAGAGATGAAGCTAACGATTAGCAGTGAGTTTGATGCATCTTTGGGTCTGTTCAGATGGACCCAGAGACGCATCAGAAAAGCGGATGTTCATACGGAGGCAAGACGCCGTGTGAACATACCCTAAAAAGTATTGTTTGTATAAAAGCTGGGATTTAAAATCATAAAACTAAAACGCACACACTTGAACTTTGTGGTGTCATTGGGCAAAATTTTTAGGAAGCTCTATATAGTGGTTGTGCTAATATTTTTGTGAAGGCCAACTTTATAGAAAAGCACAGCAGTAAAAATAAAAAGAATATATACATCACTAACCAGCTGATGGCAAAAGGACTCCCACAGATGGAGTCTCATTTATCAAGCTCTCTAATTCTAGAATAGTCTTTGTTGCTCAAGATAACCGATTGGAGCTCAGCTTTCATTTTTTTGAAAGTTCTGGAAAAATGAAAGATGGGCTCTGGTTGCTTTGGGCAACAGACCGTTTTAGAACAAGACTGTTTTAATACTTAAGGCCCAGTATGTTTTGTGCTGAATTTCCAATCAGATCTAGTTTTAAATATAGTGAAAGTGATAAGTTATACCAACGTACGTAGGCCAAATGGACACTTCTCATACATTATGAGCTAAATAGGCTATGGACACATTAAGTGCATGCGGTAAATGTGTGAATGTAGTATAACACCTGTGAGGAGGCAGAAGAGCATCAAACATCATACATTATGGACCATGCCTGGCCCATAACTCATCTGCTTTGGGCTGGACCTTTAGCTGTAGTAGGGCTAGTTGTTTTCCGTAGGTTCCATGAACTCGGATGTAAAGACCGCTTCTGCATAGCCCTCACATAGGTCCTGTAGTTCCACTGCTACCTCACCTAAGGCGTCGTCTATGAGTTGCTCTGCCAGGCTGAAAAATAAGAGACATATTACTAATACTGTGAATGACAAAAACAATATATATTGAGCAAGTCTTGAAAATAACATGACATTTCTCAAAAAGAAAAGCAAATGGAAGTCTTCTTTCTTGTAAAGCAGTAAGATTCAGACATCCTGCTTTTATTAGTCTGCGTACGTAAAAATCCAACTACCTGTCCAGCTACTTTGCTCTAGCTCAGTACAAGTCAACAGGATGGCTCCCAGACATGCTTAATAGCCCTAGACTTCACATATAATACTGCACCTGCCGTGTGACTACTGAGCCCAGTGAAGGGTTGGAGGGGGGGACTAAGACAGGGACTCACTAAGTCCCAGAGGCCGGACCACCACCAATCATTAAGTCACTGATCATCCTACCAATATGTATACACCTTATACGATCTGAAAACCCCTTTAATGAGATATAGAACCTATCACTTCCCAAGCATTCATAATTTACATCTTTTCCATTATTTATATTCAGTCAGATTTTTAGTTATTACACGTGGCCCCTGAGTGCCTACAATTTGAGTAAGGTTACAATTGGAAAGGTTTGGCAGACACAGCACATAGCCCCCTCCGTTTCTGATGTCTTCCCAGGCAGTATTGCTGTGAAAATCTCACTTACAGGGTAAAATAAATTGGCTGTGATTGCTGGGGAAGTGATGGTCAGCCACACACTTTCCCTGCAGCAGTCACTGCAAGGAAAATGTGGCATTACATGCCAGTCAGGTCACAGAAAAATGGGACATTAAAAACACAGACAAGACCAAACTCACAGATCTATGGCTGGACAGAAAACCATTCCCAGTACAAGGCAACGAAAGCCCATATGCTACATGGGAGAAATGACACAGGTGAAGATCACTGATAAGCAATTGCTTAGTAGAACTGCACATTTAGTAAGTACCAGTTCACACCAGTATGCAGAAAAGCCTCAGTACTATTCAGGTGAGATTGTTCAAATGCAAAAATACTGATGAACAACCACTCACACACCTACTATCCAGGAGGGGGTGATTGCTAGTAAGATCACAAAAAGATAAAAGGTGCCAGTTACACGGTTGCGTGCGGGGCACCATGCTGGCTTGTAACGCCCTAAGGGCACTGTCAATTGGTTGTAAGCCAGTATGGTGTACCACACATAACCGTATAACTGGCACCCTACATAAGCCTCATCTATGTGGGAATATAATACTAGCAAATCACCCCTTTTATGGATAGTAGGCAAGCGAGTGCTTAAATGCAAAAATACTTAAAAAAACAAAAAAACAACCAATTTCTTGTGAATGGTACTGTGGCTTTTCTGCATACTGGTGTGAACTGGTCCTTATCCAGGGTGCAGTTTTTACTAAGTAATTGTCCCCTTCATGGATAGGCGAGTGAGGAATTGTTCATCAGTATTCTGCACCTGTGTAATTTCTCTTAAGTAGCACTGGGGCTTACATTGCCTCCTACTGGGAATGATTTTCCGTCCAGCCATTGCGCTGTGAATATGGCCATGTGTCTGTTTTTAATTACATGCCAGTCATTCAAATGACTGTATCCATGTAATGCATTAACGTGCGATGTCTATTAGAGTCAAAGCCACATGGAGGCCGGAGTGGGGCAATTAACAAGTTGGGGACCACCTTTGCGATGATCATATTTCTTATCAGAGAGTGTTTTAGTGATGGAACAAACCCTTGGGGGAAAAAAATTAAAAAATCATTAGTGTGTATTAGCCATTGGACCGGAGTCTGAAAGAGATACTCTTAAGGGTAAATTGTAAAAATGTTTTTTGATCTCTTTAAAAAATTTATTTAATAACTACAAAGTTTCTTCAAATTCCTTACAATGCTCACAAGAAAGAGGAGAGAGGTAGGTCATTTTTAAGACTCGTGGTTTTAACACCCTATTAATACGTTCTTTACCTCTCTGTGATGTGCCATGGGTTGAAATCTCCCACTTCCTCATGGGAGGTGAGTCGAAGATGTCGATCAAAGTTTTCAGTGTAATTGTGAATACTCTGTAGCATTTGTGATGGAACAGACAGACGCAAAAGTCCTTCAGTGTGCTCAAGAGGATGCTGGACAAAGTGATGAGGGGAATGACGAGCCAACTCTTCTCTGTGTATTTGTAATGAACTTTGGAAAGACATACATAAATCAATAATAAAGTTGTACATACTACTATGCATGGCAGAAAGTAGACTCCGATCTATTTGACATCTTGGCTTCTCTTCTGCAGAGTGATTACACACCGACATCTCTGGACATATCTAGAAAATACTGGTGCCCCATGAAATTATTTTGGAGCGTCTTCTCTTACAACTCTGTGTTGTGCTGTTCCTCTGTTATTCCTTCTAGAAATGTATTAGTGAATCAGTCAGATAGGCAGTACCATTCCAGTTTTCAGAAAAGCGTGTTCTTGCACACCTGGACTCTGAAAGCATTGATTGGACACTAACCTAAATGGTAACTCCCAGCTCACAGACTGTTATTTCTCCAAGAAATTCATTACCAGAGACCTAAACAGAGATTTAAAGGGGTTGTCTTACTACATTGATTCATCTTACCTCAGTCCTGTTTTCTTGGTTTCATTTTGAATTCAGGGGAGTGTTTACTGGCTGCTACTAGGCTGCAGTGGAAGGTCTGTAGCTATAGCAACCAGTGCTGGCAGCCTATCAGGAGAGATCAAACAGGTCTGTAGCTATAGCGGCCCAAGGAGCTGATGCAGCCCATACAAGGAGATATATAGGAATAGGTAGGACACTGTTAATTGACATATATTGCAAAGTGACTTGTTTTTGCAAGATCTTTAACATAAAAAGCAGCAATCCTTATAGTTAGACAACCCCTTTAAGGAAAGATGCTCCAAAACGGTTAATGGAGAACACTAGTATTCACTAAAACCGACCTTGTAAGGAGCAGCCACGGTTCTCTTTACAAAGAATTGGCCAAAACCGAACATTTTATTCAGCTTCTTATTTAGAAAATATTTATAAAACATTTTGGAGTTTCTTATCCTCCATGTGATCATGCATTTAAAAATACATTTTTAGATACCCCAGTTGTGACACTAGGCAGTAGGGCAGACATAATGGACTGATTCTCTCCTTTTCTGCAGTTCACTTGTCAGCTTTACTGCGTAGACTGGGAAAAAAAAAAGAAACGATCTAGTCTGTTGCTGGAGGCCTAGAAAAGGCAGGAAAGTAACACTCCACACACAGATAAGGCACATCGTACATTTCAGCTTAACAACCTGGGTAATTGATAGAACGGGACCCCCAACCGCTTCATGAAAAGCACAGAAAACGCCAGACCAATGTCTCACACAACAGTACTGAAGTGTCCACAAAAATAAATACTAATACTTAACTTGTATTAATATAAATATATGAACCCCGAATGACCCATCAGAAACCTATCCCTGTCTAAATATAGAGCGAAGGGCGAGATAAAGAGAAAGATAGGTGTAAATTAAAGCTATGGGGCCCCAATAATAATCTAGAAGGGCCCCCACATACCATGTGCTAGTCATAATACTGGTTCAGGCTCAGACCCCGGTAGCGACTGCTAACTCTATACCCCCAAAAGCCATATTCCTCTATGGGAGATGTGGACAGCATATCACGATAACTGCATAATAATGGAGTAATACGACAGATAATACAAATAATGTGACATAAAAATGGTTGCAACTACAGAATGCAGATATGTGGTGGGTTTATTTTCCTATCATTTTACATAGTTTTTAAGGCCAAAAAAAAAAAAGACCGACATCCATCCAGTTCAGCCTATTGTGCTATCGTGTTGATCCAGAACAAGGAAAAAAAAAAAAAACAGGAGATAGAAAAATTCCTTCCCGACTCAATCAGAATAAATCCCTGGATCAACGACCATTCTCCAGAATCCTAGTCACTATAACTTGTTATATTATTGCACTCTAGAAATGCATCCAGACCCTTTTGAATTCTGTTAGGCCTCGTTCACACGGCTTATTTTGGGACTGATTTCAGCCGTAGTGAGCGCCGTATTTGCGCTCCAATACGGCTTAAATCAGTCCCAGTCATTACAGTAATCCACAGTTCTCAGAGAACTATGGATTACGTCTCCTTATTTACTGCGTATACGCGCCGTGAATAATGAGTCTATGGGGCTGGCGAGCTGCCGGCCCCCCGCCCCCGCTGCACGGCAGCCGGCGTTATTGTGGGGCGAAATCCGTCCCCGCAATTACGTCGGCAATAAGCTGTGTGAACCTTGCCTTAGTGAATTCACCATGAGAAGTTCCTCTGGCAGAGGGTTCCACAGTATCACTGCTCTTACAGTGAAGATTCCCTTTCTATGTTTATGTAGAAACTTTCTTTCCTCTTGGTGTAGAGGATGCCCCCTTGTTCTAGATACAGTCCTGGGTATAAATATATCATGGGTGAGATCTCTATTTTGATCTTTGATATATTTATACATATGTATTAGGTTTCCCCAAAGCTGTCTTTTCTCTAAATAACCCTAATCTTTCTGGGTATTGTAGTTCACCCATTCCTATTATTATTTTTGTTGCCACGTCTTTGTACCTGTTCAAGCTCTACAATGTCTTTCCTGTTGAATGGAATGACACAAAAAAACCATAAAATAAGTCCATTCTTATGGTCACATTATTAAGAAAAATAGTACAGTATGTTTTAATGACCATTCTCTTTACTTACTCTCCTTCAAAAGGCTCCTCTAGTATAATGTCCACCACCGGCTCCCGTTGTCCTACAGGTTTGGTGATCCTAATAGGGTGGGGAGAATGAGGTCTCTCATCTAGGACTGCGCGAGATCTCTCTGTAATAAACAAACCTCATAATGAAATACAAAATTTAGAACCAATACAAAAACCAAAAAAATGAAGTGCAAAGATTATTAAACTAACCTTTTTCTTCTTGTGCCCAGAATTCCGGGTCTGAATAAACTATTCGAGTAAACCTCTGCCGAACCCCTTCTTGGTATTTCTAGGTGGGGGGGTAAGCCGGTGTACCATTAGAAAATGCAGATAATAAATTAATAACACTTGTGGTTCGTTTGCATCACAACATTTCTTTCATGGTTTTCTGTTTGTTTTTTTCCTAAATTAGTCTACTTGTAGCCCAACTAATTTATTATTTTTATTTTAATTATTTCATACATTTAATATTCAATCTCAGGTTTTGTAATGTGAGCAACAGCTTTAAATTTAATTGAATTGCTTGAAGTTACATGCACAGGGCCTAAGGCTGTAGGCTAGATACATCATCCACTTCTGATTTCTATCAAGGGAATTTTGAGTTAATAGAGGGGTCCTCTGTTCAACATCTTCATCTTTTGGTCAGAGTGGAGAGCTGCTCCATAGAATCTCTCGCTCTGGAGGTCCGGTTCTGTTCTGCACTACACAGACAATCCATTTACTTCAATGGCCACTGTGTAAAGCTTACCTTTCCCCAGTGCTGGTACTGCAAAGAAATGAATCATTTAATGCCAAGTTTCTCCATAGATTACAGCCAATTTCTTGGGATCCCAGCAGGGAACACTGTTAGAAAACTCTCTTGACAAAAAGCAGTTGACAAACAGGGGTATATCAAAGCAGAGAACCCCTTTAATGTAGACGACTTGTGTGTCTTCTGGTACGCCTTCATTAAATTGCTCTAAGTGTATGATCGGAGATTACATGGTAACAGGTAAAAAAAAAAGAACAAAACCCATGCACAGAGGCAAGTATAGAATGTGGAGACTTACTATTAAAAAGCCATTACTAAAGCTTTACCTCAATTTCCTCCATTTTTTGGATCATTGCCTCCAATTCACTATTTGGTTGTTGAAAACTGTTAATCAGCCTCATTTCCTGAGGGCTCTCGTCTTTTTCCTTTTCTGACAATGTGTCCTCTGTCAACTGAAAAAAAAAATACTTCAGATTTCAAAAAGTGATGGCATATCACTAGCAGGTCTGAAACCTCACAGATGAGAATAAAGGGGGGTGCAGCACTGGAGTAGCACTGCGTTCTTCAGAATTCATCCTGCTACTTCTATCTGCAGTTGCATCATCAGGACCTACAGTAACCCAGTTTCATTGGTAGCCATGCATACCTTTGCCAGAAGGTATAAAAGAGAAGTGGTACGCTATGAATCATGAGCTCTTCTCCCATTTGTCATACTGTTCTCTTTCCAACATTCTGGTTCAAGTTCATCTTGGTTTCATCCGTCCAAAGCAACTTGGCCCAGACCTAGGTGGCTTTTTAAAATAATATTTTCTAGAAAAGCATTATCCGGCTCTCCGTTTGAGTGTTACCAGCAGCTGCTGCTTGAGAAAAAGTTTTAGGCTGTGTCTACACTGCACAGCATTACGATCGTATCTTCGGCCCTTTTAGTTTTTTAAAAGCGCCGAAGATACGATCGTTCGTGCGGCCCCATAGACGGCAACAGAAAAGACGAGTTGCAGTCTCCACAGCTTGTCTTTTCTCCGCTCGTCTTCTGGTGGCGGTGTATTATACAACATGTTGTATAATACGCCGGCGCTTTTAGTTTTCTTGGTGTCTTTCCATACCATAAAATTGTATGGAAGAAACAAAAAGTATTTTCAGCTTACCCTCAGTCCGTTCGTACAGGGTATTTATACGGGTTGTCAGTTCTGTTTGGATGCACAGTGAATCCGGAAACTCCCACCGGTAACAAATGCTTTCAATTACCTTGATTCCAGCATCCACTTTGTTTAAACATTGCAAGTATTGCAGGCACAGACTTCCAGGGCTTCGTTTAAAACACTTGAAACTTTTATTTTACATATTAAAATTCTTCAAAAGGTACATACAGCATAGATAGCAGCCTTACCCACTATATGGAAGGTATGGGATCACATAGGTATTGAATCAACCGACGCGTTTCGGCATAAAGCCTTAATCCTGGACCAGGATTTAATACGTAAAATAAAAGTTTCAAGTGTTTTAAACGAAGCCCTGGAAGTCTGTGCCTGCAATACTTGCAATGTTGAAACAAAGTGGATGCTGGAATCAAGGTAATTGATAAAATTGTATGGGTGACATAAAAAAAATAAAAAACTAGAAACGACCGCGGTTTTTGTGCAAAACATG
Source organism: Phyllomedusa bahiana (assembly GCA_025379985.1). Classification (NCBI taxonomy): domain Eukaryota; kingdom Metazoa; phylum Chordata; class Amphibia; order Anura; family Hylidae; genus Phyllomedusa; species Phyllomedusa bahiana. Next base: position 84,699 of record JAODAL010004096.1, read on the forward strand.
ACAAAAACCGCGGTCCTGCATCGGAAACAAAAGGCCGCTTTTGACAGTGTAGACCTAGCCTTATACTTACATTTGTGAAGGTATCTTTTGATAGAAGAGTTTGACAATGATGAGCCTAACCCCCGGAGAGAGCTCTTAACCTGGCGAGAAAGCCACTTCTAATTTTTCTGCTCTCTCTCTCGAATACATTAGCATTACTTTTCCAGTCTCATTTTGGCATCATTCTTTGACCGTCACCTCTTTGAACTACATAGTGAGAGTTGCCATTACCACTAAACATTTGGAATAAACTCCAAAACTTTCAGGTCTTTAACTTGTCATCAAATAATGAGGTATCGAGTCACACCAGAGAATGAAACTGCTTAGCATCATCCAAATGCTTTTAAAACAGTGAAAATGGAGGGACCAAGTAAGAAAATGGCCAGAATACCTTAATGTTAATGCATTATTTTTAGTTAAACAGTCTGAGGTAAAGCTTAAATCTACACTTCAACCACATAATGATTACTTGTTTTAAAGTGGTGGCGGTGGTGTACCAAGACACCATATAACAATGGTATCACACCCAATACTTCTCAACGGCAATCTGAAATCCAACTTTTACCAATTCATCCTCCTTACTATCTAACCGAATTATGACCTTTACTTTTACCATTAGGCTGGGTTCACACGGCTTATTACGGCGTGTGGACGGGGGCCGGCACCTCCCCGGCCCATAGAATTTCATTACCAGCGGCGCGTATACACCGTTGGTAATTAACATGTCACTCATATCATCGCCCGGCGGATTCGCCGAGCAGGGAGAGGAGACGTAATCCATAGTTCTCTATGAGAACTGTGGATTACCGTAATGACTGGGACGTATTCCAGATGTAATTTGCACACTACGGTGCGTAATTACGGACTGAAATACGTCACATTTTAAGCTGTGTGAACATTGCCTTACTAAGAAAAATAATCTCAGTTGCTGTAAATATTTAAAAAGAACCTAAATACCTATATCCTATATCAATTGAATCACTGCAAAGTGATATTAGTATTGTACAATGCATCCCTTGCAGTAAAGCCTGACAACTGCAGGTTGAGCACACCTAGAAGCACAGTGCTAAGAATTATAAGATTATAATTCACAATCCCCCCTCTGACATGTTTCACCACTGAAGTGGCATTATCAGCATGGGCAAGTTGTTAACATAATTAAAACGATTGGCTTTGTGACGTAAGATATTCTTTATAAAACCGGTGTTGCCATAACCCCTAAACCGCACATGACGCCACTATGTACTACTGAACAGCACTGTGGGTCAGTATGCCGTCTGCCACATAGGTGTAATATACAGAGCGGTCAGCCTGCCTGTAACATACAACGGATGCTGCTGCCCCTGTGTTTTAGGACGGAGAAGAGGGGAGGAGAAGCACATTTGTTCTGCTAAGGGCCGTTTACTGCAGCCTTGCCACTCCTCCACCACTGAAGCCCCAGCAACATTTCTGTACCTGGGGATATTGCAGAGGCAGTGATTACACTGCTCTTCCACCCACCCCTGACATGCAGGAACCTGATCTAAGGACAGGAAGGAGGGAAGAGCTCAACACTCGTTGCTGCTTCTACCGGCTGCCTAAGATCTCTTGTGCTGTGTACAGCCCGACACAGGTACGTCCCAGGCTCATGTTGTTCCAACAGTCCCCGTTCATAACTAGGGGACAGACGCAAGTCGGAACAACGCAAGTCGGGGACTGCCTGTATACAACTCTTAAGATGTCCTCATTAGACCTGTCAAAATGATACAACATGGGTGACTTACAAAGTCTTACAATTCTTTTACAGATTAAAGAGGACCCGTGAGATCTCCCGATATGTCTGTTGTAACAACTCCTTGTGTTTTCTGTGAAATAACAATTCTGGAGCATCTTCTCTTATAACTTTGGGTTGTGCCATTCCTCTGTTATTACTGAACCAGTCAGCTGGGTTTTACTATTTTAGCTTTCAAAGGGGTGTGTCTCTGCATACACTCATTAGACAATTTCAATAACACCCATTCGACAGATTAGGAATGCATTTCTAAGGCTATGTTTACACAGTAGAGGTTTCCTGTTGGATTTTTGTCGGTTTTAGTATTTTGAAACCACTGAAAATCCGACGGAAAAACCAGGGCTGTGGAGTCGTTGCCTATTTTGCAGGAGTCGGAGTCGTCATAAAATGGACCGACTCCGACTCCCAAAATATATAATAAGTTGGTCCAGTTAGTTCAACGCAGTGCAAAGAGCAAGAAGAATTGGGTCCAGCCAGTGCTTCTGCTCCCATATCTTCAGCCTGATCACATGAGGAGTGTAATTGATGACATGGAGCATGCAAAGCGCTGCCCCAGGGGAAAAGATTCTGCTCCCATAGCAAACAGATTTCAGCAAAATGTTTCACCTGCTTTCAAAGAAGTAGAAGAGTTCAAGCATTCATCAAAACTGACTGTGGCTGAAGCAATTCCTTTATACCCTGACATTGTTAGAGATGTTGTGCATGTGGTCACCGCTTTACCCCAACCCAAGTTAGTGTAGAGAGGCCGTTCTCTAGCCTGGAAATAATGAGATCAGATGTGAGGTCATGTATGCAGGATCTGATGGAGGCAATACTACTTCTCAGAACAAATTCAGAGACTTCACAAATGTTCCTGCAGTGTTTTGCATATTTAAAATTTTTTTGCGTGTGTTCTAAAGTCATATCCAATAAATATATTTTACACTGACAAGCAAAACTGTAACAATGTTTTGAACTTGTGACTTTCAGGCTGCATATCTCACCATCCACTACAGCTTTGTACATGAGGCTACTGTAATTTTATATAGTCATCTTACTGATCTTATACATAAATTTAACTTGCAAGTATTTAGAACCTGCTTAGTACTGCAGATTCTTTCCTGTAACTGCATTGTTACTGTTTTTCTCCTAAAAATAAAAATGTTAATTTTTATTATTTTGTTAGTATTTGGGAAATCCACCTTTTGGTTTTTAATACTGCCTGAATCCTTCTGGGCTCTGAATCAGATTCAAGCAGGTCTTGACCAAAATCTGATCCCAGGTCTCTTCTACACATTCCCAATGTTGGTGCAGACTGGACTTGGATACAAATGCAGCTTTTTCTTCAGCTATACCCACAAGTGTTCAAAAGATCAAAACATTGTTACCCGTTTGCTTCTCAGTGTCTTTTCTACCTAAATGGCTTAATTATTGTATCATAAGGTGATAAACAGCCTGATGTTACCATTTTACTACAGTCAAGTTATCGCTTAAACATGCGTCATGTATGACGGAGTCAGGAGTTGGAGGTTTGGGAAATTGAGGAGTCGGAGTTGGGGCTTTGGCTTGCCGACTCCACAGCCCTGGGAAAAACGGCCACATAGACTTTAATACAAAACACAACCTGTAGTCTACACAGGTCTTTTTTTTTTCCTCTGCTCGTTTTGGGCGCTAGCAGTTTTAGGAACATGTCGTAAAATCCGACAGAGTCCAGCAGAAAATTTACTATTACTATGTAAACTGCCGGGCGGTTTTTGGACGGTTCTGCTGAAAAACTGTCCAGGTGTTTAAACAAGGTATATGAAGTTTGCATAAAAACTGTCGAAAAACCTAAACAAAAAAAAAAAAAAAAAAAACACCCAAAAAACTAATTGGAAACTCAGCTGCTTTGGAAAAAACCTGACAAAATGAGGTTCAAAGCGGTTTTTAGGTTTCGGTTTTTGATGGTTTTTTTGTCCTATGCTGTGTAGACCCAGCCTAAGAGGAGTAACAGGGGAACCACACAACACAGATTTAAATTAAGATGCTCCAGAATTGTTTCATTGGAAAATACTAGTATTTACTAAAACAGACATTTGAGGAATAGTGACGCATCCCCATTAACCTATGGTGGTAACATCTTTCTAAAATTATTATTATTTTACTATCAGAATTTACAGTTTCAAGGAAAATCAAATTCTACCTGCTGTCTTGCAACATTATTGCTCGGATAGTGTTCATACGGTAACCTTTTTGCAGCCTGAGCCTCCTCCCTATACAATAAAGAAAGGGGGGAAAAAGTAAATATCACATTTCTGTGAAAATGGAGCCATGTCAATTATCCAGCAGGCACAATTGGCAATTTTCAAAGGTCCTTTTCCTCTGGAAACAAGGCAATGAATTGCAATTTAGCTTGCACTCTTGTCAATGACCTTCTTTAACTTATGTGTCTGTAATCTATGCTTGTCCTCATTGTCATCTTAACATCTATCTTCTCACCGAAGGCTGCGTATATGTGCTATTTCCTCTCTGTAGAGATTGTCAAGTTGTTGCAGTCGTCTTGCCGTTTCAGATTCCAGCCAAGCCAACCTGTGAAAAAACAGCAGAAGAGAAAAGATTTAACATTGGCTATTTAATCGGGTGCTGCTTTTGCTGGAATTTTTTAACACAACAATTACACAATAAAATTATATTAATCCAGTTTCCAATAATTCTGCCACTTGTTTCCAGCATAGCACTTCAACAACGTAGAATTTCACAAGATCAGCCAATTTTTAGCAGATTGTTTTTTTTTTAAGTTTTATTTTTTCTGATAATTCTCTACTAGTGCATTTTTGTACTTTGAAGGGGTATTCCCATCACAATACCAAACATATTGCTGTTCTAAATTTGTTTCATTTTAGAGTTAGAGAAGTTCTGATGTCTTGCTTGTTTACAGAAAGTTTCCTAGGCCGCCAACCACATCTTTCTGCTCTAGCTGCCCTGGCCAGGATGGTGAAACAAGCTTCGGTGCAGTGTCTTTCTGAGAAACTTTAACCCTATGTAGCCTTGTGTCCTGCTGTTAACACCACTCCATCACCAATGTTCCTTACAGACTCAGCTAGGAATGAAGGGTTAAAATGTCATTCACTGCTGTAAAACCACCTATAGCCTGAACAGGAATGGATGTATTCTCAGTAAGGGAAAAAAATATTACTTTGCACTTCCCTTGATGTAGCTTAAAGGGGTTGTCGCACTGCAAAGAATAGCTTTCGAAATGTAGGGAACACTAAATGAAGACGTTTTCCAAATATATTGTGTTGTTCATATTTTTTTTGTTAAGGAGCTACAAGTGATTTTATCACCTTCTGTGCTCTCTCTGGTTCCCCAAGTGACCGACCTGTGTACTCCCCCCCCCCCCCCTCACCTGCTGTTTGTTCTTTCTGATAGCAGGGACTGATGTCATCACACAGGTGGCGGGCAGCACAGAACTCTGGACAGTGAAAGCATGTTTGTTATCTGATCTTTCAGACAAAAGCCAGTAATTACTGCTGTTTACTTTAACTCAGAGGCTTCTCTGGTCCTGACAGCATAAGATTTATTTAATTAGCAGAGGTCTGAATACACGGAGCTCATATGCCAATTACAGACAGCTTGACCAGGAAGTGACAGAGCCAAGCAGCACTATTTCATTCATGCATCCTATGAAACTTTGAGATCAGACAACCCCTTTAATTCTTGTTCACACTAGCATCACCCTTTCTTTTAGGGATGACACCTATTGTGTCTGAATCAGGGATAACACTTATTGGTAGACTAACAGAAAAACACTTGTAGAACAGAGCTTAACACCAAAGGCACTGAATAACAAATTAGAAGAGATTGTTACCTGGAGTCTTCGTTTTCTTTGTCCTCTTTTTCAACTTCCCTTCTCTTTGCAGAATCAATTTGATCCATTTTTTTAGATGGAGAAACATTAAAACTTTTGGTTTCCATGTTCCAGCTTACCCTACATTGAGAAAAGAGTACATTGCAGTGTTAGCGCCTAGTCAGTGTTTCCATTCGATTTAAAATATAAAAAAAGCAAATAAAACTTAAAGGAGTTGTCTCATTACGAGCTTTCAGCCTGTCACTGTCCCTGGTAAGTTGAACTGAGGGGCGTGCTTCTTGGTCTGTCTCTTCTGCTCCCTCTCCCCCCTCCCATCAGCACACAGGCAGCTATGTAACTTCTATACAGGGGGGGGGAGGGGGTTTGCTGCCAGAGTTCACCCTGTGTGTGCCTGCCTAGGTCTGTTGCAGGAGAGGGCTGATCTATGAGTGTAGAGAGGTCTGTGAAGCTGCTGTGTATGCTAATAGCAGAGGGGATGCATGTATTCCTAGATCCCCTGCTTAGCTTACAAGTCTCCACATCTCCAGCAACAACAAGGGCAGTGTTACTATACTCAGGATGTCTCACTAATACAGGAGAGCATAAAGTATTCACATGCCTGATCTGTATAGTATTAGTATAGTCACAGTTCCAAAGACACATCATGATTATAGTAACAGACAGGGTCACTGCTGTCACATCTATCTGTGTAGAGAGCAGGAGGAAGCAGGCACACACAGGGTTAATCCAGGCAGCATGGACATAGAAGCCAGAGTCCTCCCTCCCCCCTCCCTGCACTACAGAAGCATTCTGTGCGGGAGGGGCTCTCTGCTCCGACCTGTCTTCAAAGGTGATGAGTCATACAGACCTGACAGCCAGTAAGATAAGGATCAACAGGTCGGCTGCTATAGAGATTTGAGGAGCTGATGCACTCCTGCTAACAGGGCTAGCTCAAAATCAGTAGGACATTTGTAATGAACATATATTGCAAAGCTGCTTGTTTTTTAAAGATCTTTTAATTAAAACCCAATCATTGTAGCGAGACAACCCCTTTAAAGCTTGTAATACAAAACACAGCTAAGTGTTCTGTCACCATCTTTGTCTTAATATTTCAGTTACCTCATTTTCCATTTCAGAATAAGCCTCCCACGTTTAACCCTTCAGGAATAGCCCATGTTCGTTTTTTTGTTTTGCGTTTTTTCCTCCCCGCCTTCCATGAGCCATAACTTTATTTTTCCATCAACACAGCAATGTGGGGCTTATTTTTCGCAGGACAAGATGTACTTTTTAATGATACCCTTCATTATACCATGTAATGTTCTGAAAACCCCCCAAAAAAGTCTTTGTGAGGTGGAGTTGGGATAGAAACGCAACTGCCCAACTTTTTGGGGAGGTTTGTTTTTTATGGAGTTTAACTTGTGGTGTAAGTGACATTATCGTTAGGGTAATAAGATTCTGGCAATAGCAAATGTATGTACTTTTCACCAATTTTAATTGTAAAAAAATATATAGATCACTTTTTTTTTTTTACAATTTCTTTTTTAATTTAGGACATATTAAATGGTTCCTTTTGGTGGGGGAGGTGTAGTTTTTATTTACTTGAAGTACATGCAACTTTTTGATCACTTTTATTCCATTTTTCCAGGAGCTGTAATGATCAAAAATCCACAGTTCTGGCACTGGGATTTTACTATCGGCATTCACATTGCAGGATAAATAATATAACAGAATATCACATTGGGAGAGAAAAAGACATTGACCGCGATCTGCATGCTATACACTAATCCACTGCTGCCAAGCAAAAAAATGAATATGAGGTTCTAAGTTTACTTTTTGATCAAGCTGTATAAGCCTAATGATATTGCGTTTGACTGAACAGATGTGGCAATACCACTAATATATATATTATTAAATGGGAAAAGGATTTTTTGTTTTTAAAATGTATAAGTTTTTTTGTTTAATTTGCTTTCCCACTAGCTTTTAGCCTCCCCTAGAGACCTTGAACATTGCTTGATCTTCAGTATATACTTCAGTACACAGGCATTTCATTCATCTCCTATTTAATCATGGTTGGCCTGAAGGCCTTCATTAGACCCCTATCTTCCATGGCAACTGAACTGCACCCCACTATCTCATCGGAGGGAGTCAATCACTGGTCTCAGGTGGCATGTCTACTTATATAACACCTGACCACTGAGGCCGGTGATTAGCTCATGTTCGTGAGCCATGAAAAGGACATCATCTGTGACAGACTGGAGGGTGACACTAGTGCTCCAGTGGCAATGGGAGAGGTAAGTACTGGTTGTTTTTTCACTTTCATGCAGTGAAGTGCGGTAGGAAAGTTTAAGGGCTTGTTCACAAGGACGTGTTACAAGCTCTTTTAGGATCCGTCTTGGGGTCCGCTCGGTCGGCCCCAAGATGATCTAACAATTAGCAGTGAGATTATCACTGCTCACTATGACGAACACGCAGCGGTGTTCAGATGAGGGATCGCCACTGTGTGTTTCAAAACATTGCATGTCAATTCTTTTCAAGACGGAGCCGAGCTGCGCTTTTGAAACACGCAGCGGCGATCCCTCATGTGAACTCCGCTCCATGTTCGTCATAGCAGGCAGTGATAATCTCACTGCTAATTGTTAGATCTGTCTTGGGGACCGACAGAGCAGACCCAAAGACAGATCCTAAAAGCGCTTGTAACACGGAGTGTAGACTCCGTGTGAACAAGCCCTTAAAAGTGCTCATAAGAACTTTCATTCCGGACCTTTTTGGAGAGACTGAAGGCGATGTTGGATTGGGTGGAACCCAAGGAGTTTTCTTCTCTTTGACAATTGGACGATTCTCCTTAAGTCTAAATGATACCGTTTTCTCCTGAACTCGTGACTGTTGAGGCAGGTCTGTCTTTCGCTGTTGCCGGAAACCCTAGGCCAGGACAGGATTAAATAGTCAATGAAGATGATATAAAAAATAGCAACGTTAAAACTTATGAAATCTTATCTTTCATTAAACAAAATATACATATATAATTTATAGAGCACCTAGCTGCACAAACGGTGATAGGAACAGACTTCTAATACTCCCAGGCTTCAATAAAATTATGGTGTATCTTTTCCTATTGACAGTTATATTATTCTTTATTAAAATGCCACAAATCCCACAGTAACTTACTATTAGTCACTACTTCAGACACTCGAATAAATCCTTTTCTTGCCATAAGGCTTTAGTAAACAGCCAGGTAAATGTGTCCACGGGTCCATGACATCCATATGGAGATCTGGATAGGTTATCTACACTGACTGCAAGCGATGGCAGTGCAAACCGATGTATGCTACTATGGAAGCACTTCACACAAATAGGTGCAAAACACCAGGGAACATGACACCTCACTGCCAGAGTTCCTCTTTAATAAAAGTTTTTGGTTTGGTATTAGGCAATGAGTCTTTGTAGAAGCTGGAGTACTGGGAATAAAAGGCGAATCAATGGATATTGGGACATAGCTGCCAATTCCCCATAAAGATCAATAGAGCAAACATAGGCTTTTGTGGATGTTTGCTCTATTTGATGGCAATTTCCGTCTTGTGCTTCGAGTACAATAGTGTGGTAGACCATACTTGTGTCCCACACGGAAAGCGCATATGGTAGGGAAGTAAAGCAAATGTTATCCTCATAGCACTACGTTTGCTCTGTTGATCTCTATAGGGCTGCAGTCGCTATGACACGGTATCTGCTGGGGAATCCTGAAAAAGCTACCCCAACGAATACTATGACATAGCCTCCGAAGCCAGATACCCAGGCGTGATGTAGAACGCCATGTAAACAGCTTTTGAATAGTTACCGTTGTCCCTTAGTTTTTAATTTCACATGTGGGTAGCAAAAACTCTCTGCATTACTGGGTCGCTGCAACTTTAGGAGGTTGTCCATCTCCCCTTTAAATACAAGTATGCTGCTGCTTTTGTACGAAAAAAAAATACTCACCTCTATACGGACGTTATCTCCTACAAAGCATCTGCTGATTCTTTGTCTTCTAACTCCTGGCGGCCAGCTAGGGTGAGGTGCAGCCTCTGACTGGCTGTAGTGGTCAAATGACACTTCCCGACATCACTGTTCGGTTGTGAAGGCCCTGAACAGTGACGTTTGGCCGTGTCACATAACCACGGCAGCCAATCAGATGGCTACAGTGCGTACGAGTCGACTGTCTGGAGCCAGAAGGTAATAGAAGACCAGGGAGGGATCTGGCAGACAAACTGCTGGAACGAAGGTCAATACAGAGGCGAACATTGTTTTAGTTTTATTTTCTTACAGCAACATGCCTCGTACCTAAACGAGGAGCGGTGGACAACCCCTTTAATCAGCGCTTATGAAGCAATGACAACATTGAGAGGATTTAATTGGAAACCCCTTATTAGGACATTCTCTAGTACATTTAAAATAAAAAAAAAAAAAAGATTTAAAAAAAAAAAAAAATGATGATTGGCCTTGTGATGCACCCACCTACATTGTTCAGCAAAATACCCACAAGGGCACAAAGTATAGCTGAGGTCCAACCACCCTTCTCACTAATACAGAATTACTCGCAATCTCATCTACTGCCATGCCGGCAAACACCCCCGGTTTTACACTACATTTTGTACCTTAGGTCTGTGAGGGATGAGCACCCCTTTGCTCTGGTTATCTCTCACCCCACGTCTATGTAATCCTCTCAGGCGTCCAGCTTGAATTAACGTCTCCAGACCTGACCTCAGAGCCGATCGCCTTTCTGGAGGAGATAGTTCTTGTGACAGGTTATGTTCTGTCTGGACTGCAATACTCATTGATTCAGGAAGGTCATCTGTATAAAGAAATTAGGCACAACGCATATCATTAGGGAGAAGCACCATATTGGCGTGTGGAGATTTATCACCTTTTACACTCCACTGGTATTTGAATATTTGGTAAAAGGGCTGGACTCTCCAGCACCATCTTTTGGATGTAGCAATCCTTAAAGGGGTTGTCTCGCTACAATGATTGGGTTTTAATTAAAAGATCTTTAAAAAACAAGCAGCTTTGCAATATATGTTCATTACAAATGTCCTACTGATTTTGAGTTATCCCTGGTAGTAGGAGTGCATCAGCTTCTCAAATCACTATAGCCACCGACCTGTTGATTTTTCTCTCACTGGCTGTCAGTGCTGGTGACTCATCAGCTTCTCAATACAGGTTGGAGCACAGAGCCCCTCCCGCACAGTATGTGATGCTTCTGTAGGGGAGGGGGAGGGCTTCTGTGTCTGTGTGGATTAACCCTGTGTGTGCCTGCTCCCTCCTGCTCTCTACACAGATTGAGGAGAGCAGAAGTGAGGCTAATCTGTGGTCAGTACGATGTGACAGCAGTGAAGTGTGTTACTATAATCATGATGTGTCTGTGGAGCTCTGACTATACTTATAGAACAGATCAGGGGGGCATGTGAACGGTTCATATCCATCCCTGCTCTGCTGTATTAGTGACACATGGTGATTATAGTAACACACTTCACAGCTGCCCAGTGTCTGTTCTGACAGGGTTTGTTTGTTGTTGCTTGAGATGTCCCTGGAGATTTGTATGCTAAGCAGGGGGTATAGGAAACTTTACATCCCCCCCTGCTCTGCTCTTAGCATACACAGCTTCACAGACCTCTGGCTCCATAGCCACTCATAGATCAGCCCTCTCCCTGCTGTCTCCCGATTCTGTGGAGAGGACCAGCAAGAGCTCGGCCACAGCAGCAGCACAATGCAGCTGATCCAGCAGTGAGCAGCTGGCAGCAGACCTAGGCAGGCACACACAGGGTTAACTCCCCCTCGCCCTCCCCCTGCTGTATAGAAGTTACTGCAGTCAGAGGAGGGGAGCTGTCTGTGTGCTGAGGGGAGAGGGGAAGGGGGAGAAGAGGCAGACAAGAAGCACGCCCCTGAATTCAAAAATCCTATGCTGCCAGACACACTGAGGTAGGCTGAAAGCCTGTAGTGAGACAACTCCTTTAAGTCACATCCTACTCACTGAGCCTTGCAATGTGAAAAGGATTCAAGCCATGCCATATTTGTTCATCTGCATACAGATGTTTGAGCTGTTTGCCCCTCCTCAGTGTAGAGTAGAACTTACTGGCTGGCTAGGTGAGAGACGTCAAGTGTGGCATCTCATTAGGGAGAAGCACATTGTCGTCTACTACACTTAACATCTCTCCTCTAACCATCTAGTAAGTTCTAATCTGCACTGATGAGGGGCAAAACCCCGAAACAACTGTATGCAGATGGATAAATTGGCATGGCTTGAATCCTTTTCACACTGCATGGCTCAGTGAGGCAGATGTGATTTGAGGAATGCTACATCCAATAGAGGGCGCTGAAGAGTCTTTTTCCATAAAGAAATTAGAAACACAGTGGTATTTCTGGCTGGCCTAGCTTCTCTATCACCGATGATCAGATGTTATTACTGTTCAGATGTGTTAAGTCTGCTAGAGCAGGGACTGCAATTAGTGGCAGCAATCCGTTCTGAGCTTCAGAGAAGAGTACCCGGCTGGAGAGCCCCTTCTTCGACCTATAGATGCAATAACAGGGGGCACCACTAATGACAGCCATGACAGTGTTGATAAGGCTTTGTCAGCGACGTTAGACCCGACATTATTAAAGGGGTTGTCCAGTTCATGAAAAAAATAAATAGGAAGCTCCTGGTGCTCTAGCGCCGGGTCTCTCCGGTCTTCTGTTTACTGTGTGATTCTCCCGCACAGGACGTCACAGCTGCAGCCATCCCCGTTTGGGAAAAAACACAGAAAACCGGAGAGACTCGCTGCTGGAACAGAGGAAGGTGAGTCACTATTTATTATGGGGCACTGGGAGCTTCTTATTTATTCACTATACAAGCTGGACAACACATTTTAACCTCTACTGCAGTTTCTGGACTTGCTCACGGTATTCTTGTTGTTAGCGGTCGTATTTGAGAAGGAGAATCTCTCTTCACAGCTTTGTCAGAGGTTCCGGTTTGGGAAGCAGATTTCTGCAAACCACAGAGACCGCATTCTTAGACACAGAAAGAAGCCACATTCTGTCTACAAGATTTGGAGAAAAAAAAATAAAAAAATACTTACTACCTGATACATTTAGTTACAATTGATTACACCGACACAACTAAGCTGAAGGCTAGAAACCTATCGTGCACACCAACGAGGATATTATTATTTTTAGTTTTTATTTTAGAGAGCCATTGATTCCAGGGCACTGTACATTCAAGGGGGGTTACATACATAACATATTTCAAAACGAGTACAAGGATAACGATGAATGAATTACAATTGGCACAACAGAGGGAGAGGACCCTGCCCGTGAGGGCTTACAATCTACAAGGAGGAGGAAAGAGACAGAAGCTAAGGGGCTGACATGTTTGTGTGGGGGTGTAGTGATAGTGGGGTTATTCTAGGTTATAGGCTCCTGAAGAGATGGGTTTTCAGGTTGCTTTTGAAGCTGGTAAAAGTGGAAGAGAGTCCGATATATTGGGGCAGCGAGTTCCAGAGAATGGAGGAAGCATGAGAGAAGTCTTGGAGACGGTGATGTGAGGAGCTGATAAGGGGAGAGCAGAGAAGAAGGTCCTGTGTGGAGCAGAGATTGCATGAGGGGAGGTATCTGGAGATTAAGGCAGAGATGTATGGAGGGGAGAGGTTATGGAGAGCCTTGTAGGTCATGGTTAGTAGCTTGAAAATAATTCGCTGGGTAATGGGTAGACAGTGAAGAGATTGACAGAGGGGAGAGGCAGAGGAGTAGCGAGGAGAGAGGTGAATAAGACGGGCAGCAGAGTTGAGAATGGTTTGAAGGGGAGCAAGGGTGCTAGCTGGGAGGCCACAGAGAAGGATGTTGCAGTAGTCTAGGCGGGAGATGACGAGGGCGTGGAAAAGCAGTTTTGTAGTGTCGAAGTTGAGGAATGAGCGGATGCGAGAGATATTTTTCAGGTGGAGGCGGCAGGCAGAGGTGAGGCCTTGGATGTGAGGTTTGAAAGATAGAGAAGAGTCAAGGATTACCCCAAGGCAGCGGACTTGCTGAACAGGAGAGAGTGTACAGCCGTTGACTGAGATAGAGAGATCAGGGGGAGGGATGAAGTGAGACGTTTAGTTTTAGGAGACGAGAGGAGAAAAAGGAGAAAATGGACGATAGACAATCTGGGATCCGGGAGAGAACAGAGGTGACATCTGGGCCGGAGATGTAAAGTTGGATGTCGTCAGCATATAGATGGTAGTGAAAGCCATGTGATGCTATGAACTGACCAAGGCAAAGAGTGTAGATAGAGAGGAGTAGTGGGCCCAGGACAGACCCCTAGGGGAGGAGGTTGAGCGAGAATGAGAGACACTGAATGTCCGATCAGTGAGGTGTGAGGAGATCCAGGAAAGAGCCAAGTCTGTGATGCTAAGGATACACGTTACTTACCAACCACAAGCCGTCTCTTCACATGTGTGCCACTCTCTTCCCGACGCGCCACTTGTTTCTGCACAGGATGTGGGTGATGAACATCTCTACCAGGTGACGCAGTGTTTCTAGAACCCTTTACTGCAGATGGAGACCTGTTGGGAGCTGTATTGGGCAATGGCCTTCTCGCATCCGAGGACACTTTAGCTCCAATAAGTACATCCAAATCCTGAGTGGAAATAGGATGCAAGTTGGTAAATGTAATGTAAGTTACCGCATGGCTTTTACATGTTATTCATAAACCAATGGGCGGCAGCAGTTACCTCAACTTGTTGGAGGATGGAAATAATGAGGTTGGCAGCAGTAGGATCACTTCCGGTTCCAAGCTTTGCTGTGCACAACGATAACTGACGGATGATGTGTCCAAGCTCCTTATAGAGAGAGGGGATCTGCTGCTCGCCACGTTCACTCAGCTGAGTAATAAACACCTGCAGGGCACGGATAGCTCCGCGGTGAACAGCTGCCAGTCTAGACATGGCACGAGACTGGAAAAAAATGTGATTATTAGTCAAATGCTTTTAAAGAGAAAATACAGAACTGGTATTATGTATTTAAAGGGAATCAGTCAGGTGTTTTATGCTGCCCAATCTGAGCAGCTCCTCTCCCTCTATCATATAACCCTATGTATCACATAGTTACATAGTTAGTATGGTTGCAAAAAAAACATGTGTCCATCAAGTTCAACCAAGGGTGGAGAAAATGTGGTTGAAGGGAGGGAGATCAGGATAATCACAGAGCTCAGCTCCTCTCCTCTATCATATAACCCTATATATCACAGAGCTCAGCTTCTCTCCTCTCTCATATAACCCTATATATATCACAGAGCTCAGCTTCTCTCCTCTATCATATAACCCTATATATCACAGAGCTCAGCTCCTCTCCCTCTATCATATAACCCTATATATCACAGAGCTCAGCTTCTCTCCCTCTATCATATAACCCTATATATCACAGAGCTCAGCTTCTCTCCTCTATCATATAACCCTATATATCACAGAGCTCAGCTTCTCTCCTCTATCATATAACCCTATATATATCACAGAGCTCAGCTCCTCTCCTCTATCATATAACCCTATATATCAGAGCTCAGCTTCTCTCCCTCTATCATATAACCCTATATATCACAGAGCTCAGCTTCTCTCCCTCTATCATATAACCCTATATATCACAGAGCTCAGCTTCTCTCCCTCTATCATATAACCCTATATATCACAGAGCTTAGCTTCTCTCCTCTATCATATAACCCTATATATATCAGAGAGCTCAGCTCCTCTCCCTCTATCATATAACCCTATATATCACAGAGCTCAGCTCCTCTCCCTCTATCATATAACCCTATATATCACAGAGCTCAGCTTCTCTCCTCTATCATATAACCCTATATATCACAGAGCTCAGCTTCTGTCCTCTATCATATAACCCTATATATCACAGAGCTCAGCTTCTGTCCTCTATCATATAACCCTATATATATCACAGAGCTCAGCTTCTCTCCCTCTATCATATAACCCTATATATATCACAGAGCTCAGCTCCTCTCCCTCTATCATATAACCCTATATATCACAGAGCTCAGCTTCTCTCCTTCTATCATATCCTGCTCTCAGAAAGTGTGGCATAAACCCCCTGACAGATTTCCTTTACCTGCACAGTATACTCCTCAATATTGTCATTATCTAATACCATCTACAAATTGTGACCATAACAGACCACAGATTGCCCTTTGGAGTTACCTGTTCCTTTAGTGTAACAATGTGTTGCTATAACTGCTCTTCTTACCTTTTTTGTGTGTTTGATTTTCTGAGGGCTTAACTTCTCTAAATCTTCTTGGATTTCCTTAACCTATTAAATGTAAAAATGACAACACCGTAAGCCACAATGATAAATGTGCTAATGTCTATTCACTATATTTCAATCTAAATGGATTACAAAAAGTGACACGGACATCCCACAGTGGACAACTATCCACAGGAAAAGTGATAAATGGCAGATCCATGGGGTCCCACTGATCACAAGTCCTGAGCCCCATCCTTCTGCAGTAAGGTAGATACGAGTGGGGCGGTGGTTTAACATAAGTGGTGCCACTCCATTTAAACTCTATGGGACTGACAGACAGCTGAGTAAAGCACTTGTCTGTCAGCTTGAATGAAGCAGCACCACTCGGAGCGTTCATTTCCAAGCAGTGATGTCAGGGAACGGCATGTGACCACTGCAGCCAATCAGTGACACGGGACAGAAACAGGAGACCAGGGCAGATGGTGGGCAGCGCCAGCGCTGGAACAGATGTGAGGACAGAGGCAAGTTTAGTTATTTTAGTCCCATAGCATAAAATTATTAACCGTATAATAACTGCACAAAACCTTTACTACTAACAAATGCCGCCAAGATTTATTACCATCTGAAATAAGTGCCAAAATAGCGGGTTTTTTTGGAATAAAAGTGATCAAAAAAGTCCCATCTATCCCAAAATGGTAATAACAAGTACACGTCAGCCTGTAAATAATGTTCCCTCACTCAAGTCCATAGAACTACAAAAAAGACACTGATTGTATAAAATGGCGCTGCTGCACAAATGGCAAAAATAGAAAAAGTTTGGATTTTTTGTTACGGTACTATAATGTAATGAAAACCCTGCATATTTGGTATTGTATTAACCAGGGAATACATTGTATCATAATAATTGTATCAATACAGGGAATACATCCTTCATACCAAAGGGCTTGTTCAGACGGAGTTTTCACTCCGTGTTACAAGCGCTTTTAGGATCCGTCTTGGGGTCCGCACTGTCGGGCCCCAAGAAGGATCTAACAATTAGCAGGGAGATTATCACTGCTGTCTATGCTGAACATGCAGCGGCGTTCAGATGATTGATCGCCGCTGCGTGTTTCAAAAGCGCAGCGCAGCTCCGTCTTGAAAATAAGGGCTGAGAGAAAGAAGTGCTCATTTCTATGCTCCCTCCACTGCTAGAAAACATCAGATTCTTCCATCAATGTCACTACCTGTTGCTGTAAGACATAGAGCATCCTCGCTGAGCGGGCGGCTCGTTCCTGCTGGCGTATTCGGCCTCTGACTTCCTCTAATGGATCTAACAAATCTGAACGGTGATCTGAAAAAATTCCAGGAGATAAAAGAAAAAACAGAAAAGCACAAATATTAAAAACAACATTCCAATCTTAAATGACATATCACATTTAACAAGTTTGTGTTCATTTCATACAGAGACAGGAAACACCCGTAAACCTCTACGTAGGTATCCCATGCATCAGAGGAGTATATGGAAAGTTATGGAGGGAATAGAAAAACACAGAAACCAGGCCATACTCAGAGCTCAAAGTCTGGACTGAAAACTGAACCCAGTAAAGAGGCACACTGGCCTCTATGCTACTTGGGAAAGATAAACAGGTGCAGTTGATTGCTGAGCAGTAGCTCACATACCCCACCACTAGGGGAACACATTAAATTGATACCTGTTCACACAGTATGCAGAAAAGCCACAGTATAATACATGGGGAGATTGCACAGATGCAAAAATACCGATAAGAAACCACTCACACCCCTTCTATGCATGAGGGGGGTGGTTGCTGGTATTATAATTGCATATAGATAAGGCGATACAAATGCAGATACGTGTGGTGCACCATGCTGGCTTACAGCCTATTATGCCACTACTATTTGATTGGGCGGGCTGCCAAGCACTTTTTGGGTGTCCAACACAAACTACAGACACCCTCTGCTCCCCAGTACTTTTGGGGAAAAAATTTACATTCTGGAAAAATATCAAATATGAGGCATTAGTTAAAGGGGTTTTATCATTACAAAGATCATGTCTCAGATTATGGGGACAATAAAAATAAGCACTTTTGTAATTGGGTTGCATTACCTCTGTCACTTGGTTTAGCAGATATCAGCTTCGCTGTAAATCTGTCTTTTATTTCTGCTGTTGCTGGGTCAGAACGCCCCTGGGTCGATTCCTGTGCCCTAGACACGCCCCCTGCACTGTGATTTGCTGGCTGACATTTCATTCAGCCTGTTGGGATATGCCCCTAGACAGGAAACGTCATGGCCACGCCCCCTGCGCTGTGATTGGCTGCCTGCACACTCTGTGTTTACTCCCCTCTGAGCTGTTAAAATCGATAGTGAAACCAGTCTGCTGCCTCTATGTACATCTCAGCTCTATGGTGATGATCTGGGCAATTACTGCCTGTTTAAAGGGCTTTTGCCAAGAGGTTGATTCACCTCCTCACAGGTTCAGTTTGAACTTTGAAAAGAAGGCGTTCTGTTCCTCAGATCGAATGCAAGCCCCGCCTTCTTATGACGTCATCATCTGTATTGTATAACATAAGGAATCAACACTGTCTGTATGAGCTGCTTGTGTAGTGCAGTGCATAGGTGATCAGCTTGGCAAGACAGAGGTTGGGAGTTCAAGCCCCATCGTTTTTTTTTTCTCTTTTATAAATTGTACACATATGTAAAGATATGAAAATATATGTGTAGACATCTATAATTTTATATTTTTATATATATATATATATATATATACACACACACACACACACAGAAAGCTCCCCTATATAGTGTCCCATCCTCATAGTCACACCAAGCACTTCCAACATATGTGATACAATGCATATACTCTCAGGGATGAGACATGATATAGGGGAGCTATGTATGTGTATATATATCATTATAGAGATTGACATATATATTTTAGGTCTCTACATATGTGTAGAATTTAGGGGGGGGGGGGGAATAAACCCTGTGAGGGGACTAGAACTCCAAACCCCTTCGTTGTAAAACCAACACTCTACCGCTACACCATCAGCCCAAGTCAGTTACAGGTTAAGCAGGTTCTTCTCTGAAAGCTGATTTGCTTCTCCCCCCCACTGTTTTCACTCATATCACTGACAGCAAGCAGAGATCTTTACTTGAAGCTGACATTTGGCCTTGTAGTTGAGTAAAGGTCTCTGCCTGTTGTCAGTACAATTTGGGTGAAGACCACTAGAACAGAAGTTAAAGCTGCTGGCTTTCAGTGTCATTTGTGTGTAAACTAAGAGATATAATAGATGCTTGCTGCAGCTTGTGGAGCCTCAAGGCTGCAGACATAAGCATGCAGGAGGCTACAGAGCTGTTATATCCAGACAACCCTCTGCATCCCCTGCTTCAAACAAAATGATGATGTCACAGTTCTTCAGTGAGGGGAGACACGCCTCGTGGGAGGGGAGACACGCCTGCTGAGAGGAAGAACACGCCCCTGGATTTCAAACTCAATCTGAGAAAATGAGCAGAACAGCACGAGCAGCTCAAACGATAACACCCCTTTAATACAGTGGCCACTATACCCAAACCTGCAAGCCCCGTCAAGGCTCCTCATTTCTTGCAAAGTCCCTACACTCACAAATTACAGAAAAAACGCAGAAAAAAATGGGACATTAATTACTCAAAAAACACAGAAACCAGGCCATACTCACAGCTCAAAGGCTGGACTGAAACTGAACCCAAGCTTGCATATAGTGGCCACTGTATTAACTAATACCTCATATTTGATATTTTTCCAGTCTGTCAGTTATGCTGTAGATTACACAGTGCTGTATATTGTTGTGTTCTATGTTCATAGCGGTTATTTATAGTTTATGGTTAGATCCATGCTTGCTGCAGACAGGACAGCACTGTACCCTCTTGGTATTTGTGTCTGCACATGTACATACAGTAGTGGCCAAAAGTATTGGCACCCCTGCAATTCTGTCAGATAATACTCAGTTTCTTCCTGAAAATGATTGCAATCACAAATTCTTTGGTATTAACCCCTTTGGGACCCAGCCTGTTTTGACCTTCCTGACACAGCCCTATTTTTGAAATCTGGCCTGTGTCACTATGTGAGAATAACTTTTTGACACTTTTACCTAATCATGTAATTCAGAGACTGTTTTCTCGTGACACATTGTGCTTTAAGTTAGTAAGAAAATTTTATCCATACAATCCTTGTTTTTTTGTGAAAAATATAAAAAGTTCATGAAAAAGTTGAAAAATCTGTGATTTTGAAAGTTCAAAAATTTCTGTGTGCAAGACAGATAATTATTCACCACAAAATAGTTTATAACTAGCATCTACCATTTGTCCACTATAGGTTGGCATCATTTTTTAAATGTCCTTTTTTTATGACATTAGAGGGCTTAGAAATTTAGTAGTAATTTCTCACATTTTCAAGAAAATTTGAAATATACATTTTTTTAGGGACCAGTCCAGTTCTGACGTGGCTTTGAGGGGCCTGAATGTTAGATACCCCCATAAATGACGCCTTCTAAGAAACTAGACCCCTTAAAGTATTTACAACACTATTTAGGAAGTTTGTTAACCCTTTGGGAATTTCACAGAAATTAAAGCAAAGTGGAGGTGAAATTTCAAAATTTCACTATTTTTGCAGATTTTCAATATTTATCCATTATTCGCTGGAATACGGTAAATGTGACTAGGTAAATGCAACTTAATATTTCCCCCAGGTCTGTCGTTTTTAGAAATATCCCATATATAGCCCTAGTGCATTATTTGGCTCACCCATAAGCCCCAGAATAGGAGGAGCACCTACTGGACTCTGGAGTATTATTTTCAATGCAATTTTATGAAGGCGCCATTTCAGGTTTGAGGAGGCCCTAAGGTGCTAAAACTGAGTATATAGAGCCCACAGGTGATTCACAAATTTTTTTTTAGCATTAGGCTGTGAAAATTTAAAAAAAAAATTTTCCCAATAATCTGCAATTTTAGCTTAAAATGTTTCATATTTACAAAGAATCCTGGAAAAAAGAACCCCAAAACTTTGTTAAGCAATTTCTTCCAAGTTCGGCAATACCCTACATGTGGGTGTAAACTGCTGTTTGGATGCATGGCAGGGGGTACAAGGGAGGGAGCGCTATTTGGTGAAATCTTCCAGAAGTCGCCCCATTTTGGATTCAACACCCATCAGGGATCTCATCTAGGGGTGTATTGTGCATTTTGGGCACCAGGTGTTCCATCGTTTTTTTAGTATTGGGCCATGAAAATGGGGGGGGGGGGGGACGCAGTTCCGCCATTGTTTTTTGGGCTTCAATTTTACAGCGTTCGCCGTGCAGTGTAAATGATGGGATAACTTTATACTATGGGGGTCGGTACAATTGCAATGGTATAAATTTTATATAGTTTTTTATGTTTTATACTTTTACACAATAGAAATAGATCTATAAAAAATTGCGTTTTTATGTTGTCCTGTTCTGACAGTCATAGCTTTTTTATTTTGCTGTGTGCAGAGCTGTGTAGGGCTTGTTTTTTGCGGGATGAATTGATGCTTTTATTGGTACCATTATGGGGTGCATACAAAACTTTGTTCACTTTTTATTAAGGTTTTTGTGAGGCGTTTTGAACAAAATACAGCAATCCTGGTAGTGTTTTTATTTTTATTTTTTATAGCGTTCACTCTGCGTTAGATAGGACATGCTAGCTTTACTCAGCAGGTCGATACGATTACAGCAATAGCCAATTTGTATATTTTTTTTATTTTTTTCTGCTTTTATACAATAAAAACACTTTTATTCAAACAGGAAAACACATTTTTGCATCGCCATAGTCTGAGAGCCATAACTTTTTTATTTTTCTGTGTATGGAGCCGTGTACAGGCTTGTTTTTTGCGGGATGAGTTGACGTTTTTATTGGTATCATTTTTGGGGGGACAAGACTTTTTGATCAGTTTTAAATCCGATTTTTGGAAGGCAGGGTGAAGGAAATAATGCAAGCCTAGTAGTGTTTTTTATTTTTATTTTTAACAGCGCTCACTGTGCAGTATCCGTAATAAGTTAGCTTTACTCTGTGGGTCGATAGGATTATGGCGATACCCAATTTATATAGTTTTTTTATGTTGAAGCACTTAAAAAAAATTTTAAAAAGTGTTTTTAGTGTGTAAAAGAATATTTATGCATCGCTATCTTCTGAGAGCCATAACTTTTTTATTTTTCCGTATACAGAGCTGTGTTAGGACTTTTTTTTTGCGGGATGAACTGACGTTTTAATTGGTACAACGTTGCCGTTTATAGGGGTTTTTGATCACTTTTATTCCATTTTATGTGCTGCGGGATGAACAAAAATCTTAATTCTGTGATTTATTTATTTTTTACGGCGTTCACCGTACCGGTAAGTTAACATGACATATTTATAGGGCAGGTCGTTACGCACGCGGCGATACCAAATATGGGTACTTTATGTATTTTTGATCTTTTTTGGGGCGATTGGCGTTTGTAAAGGGGAAAAGGGCTGTGTACGCGTTTTTATTTTATTTTTCGTGTTTATGTTTTACATGTTTTTCACTTTTTCACATTTTTTTTTTTACTTTTCGCCATAGAGGATTTGAATGATAGATCTTTAGATCTCTCATTCAATAGGAATCAATGCATAGCTTGTTGCTGTGCACTGGTTCCTATGGTAACTGTCAGTCACGATGCCGGGACATGCCCACAGGGCACGGCCAGGCATCGTGATGTCACAGACAACCTTGAAGGCATTCTATGCCCTCCGTGCTGTCTGTCAGAGGGCAGGAGCTGCACGGACCGAGCGATCCATGCAGTTGCTGTCCCCGACAGAGACGCAGGAGGAGCGATCTTAGTTTTTGCGACCCGATGGTCGCGATAATTAAGGGGTTATTCGCCGCCCCCCTCCCCCCCGGAGTGATCGCGGGTCGGGGCTGACGCTGCGGGATGTCAGCTGTAATATACAGCTGACACCCTGCGCCGATCGCGCGAACTCTGCTTTAGAGTTCGCGCGATCCTCCGGACGTATCCATACGCCCAAGGTCGTTAAAGGGTTAATATATTCATTTATTTTGCTTGCAATGAAAAAACACAAAAGAGAATGAAACAAAAATCAAATCATTGATCATTTCACCCAAAACTCCAAAAATGGGCCGGACAAAAGTATTAAAAAAAAAAACACATGGAAATCTCCAAAGAAGCATTTTATGCTATCTACAATATATGAAAAAACTTTGAGATTCTTGGTCCGCATGTTTTTGGCCAAAAAATGCTCAAGCCACCCCCGACTTACAACGGGATCTCAGTTGGGTGGTCCTACTCTATATTATCTCTCACCTGGGTCAACTTCAGACCTCTCACTGTGCCAAACGGCCTTCAAAATGCAGAAAGAAAAATAAAAAAAGCACCAACCTTTCAAAGCGTAGTGCATTGATATAACAGCCTGTGGAGGTGGGCGGGTGCAGGAAACCAAAATGGAGGTATCTACTTCTCCTTATATAGTTTAAAAGCAAATATGTGCCAAATACAACGTATAGTTCTGCACAGAAAAAACATTTTTGAAAAAAACACTGTGAACCTGGGTGCCACTGGCATGGCTGCGGCACATATACATATGTCCACAGTCCAATACCAGTGGCACACCACTGCAAAAAGGGCAAAAAATCACATGGAAATCTCCAAAGAAGCATTTTATGCTATCTACAATATATTGGCACCCTCAGCCTAATACTTGGTAGCACAACCTTTAGCCAAAATAACTGCGAACAACCGCTTCCGGTAACCATCAATGAGTTTCTTACAATGCTCTGCTGGGATTTTTAGACCATTCTTCTTTGGCAAACTGCTCCGGTCCCTGAGATTTGAAGGGCGCCTTCTCCAAACTGCCATTTTGAGATCTCTCCACAGGTGTTCTATGGGATTCAGGTCTGGACTCGTTGCTGCCACTTTAGAAGTCTCCAGTGCTTTCTCTCAAACCATTTTCTAGTGCTTTGTGTTTTGGGTCATTGTCCTGCTGGAAGACCCATGACCTCTGAGGGAGACCCAGCTTTCTCACACTGGGCCCTACATTATGCTGCAAAATTTGATGGTAGTCTTCAGACTTATAATTCCATGCACACGGTCAAGCGGTCCAGTGCCAGAGGCAGCAAAGCAACCCCAAACCATCAGGGAACCTCCGCCATGCTTGACTGTAGGGACCGTGGTCTATTCTTTGAATGCCTCTTTTTTTTCCCTGTAAACTCTATGTTGATACCTTTTCCCAAAAAGCTCTACTTCTGTCTCATCTGACCAGAGAACATTCTTCCAAAACGTTTTGGGCTTTCTCAGGTAAGTTTGGGCAAACTCCAGCCTGGCTTTTTTATGTCTCGGGGTAAGAAGTGGGGTCTTCCTGGGTATTCTACCATACAGTCATTTTACATTCAGACGCCGACGGATAGTACGGGTTGACACTGTTGTACCCTCGGACTGCAGGGCAGCTCGAACTTGTTTGGATGTTAGTCGACGTTCTTTATCCACCATCCGCACAATCTTGCGTTGAAATCTCTCGTCAATGTTTCTTTTCCGTCCACATCTAGGGAGGTTAGCCACAGTGCCATGGGCTTTACATCTAGGGAGGTTAGCCACAGTGCCATGGGCTTTACATCTAGGGAGGTTAGCCACAGGGCCATGGGCTTTACATCTAGGGAGGTCCGCCACAGGGCCATGGGCTTTACATCTAGGGAGGATAGCCACAGTGCCATGGGCTTTACATCTAGGGAGGTTAGCCACAGTGCCATGGGCTTTACACTTCTTGATGACACTGTGCACGGTAGACACAGGAACATTCAGGTCTTTGGAGATGGACTTGTAGCCTTGAGATTGCTCAGGCTTCCTCATAATTTGGATTCTCAAGTCCTCAGACAATTCTTTGGTCTTCTTTCTTTTCTCCATGCTCAATGTGGTAGACATAAGGACACAGGTTGAGTCAACTTTAATCCATGTCAACTGGCTGCAAGTGTGATTTAGTTATTGCCAACACCTGTTAGGTGCCACAGGTAAGTTACAGGTGCTGTTAATTACACAAATTAGAGAAGCATCACATGATTTTTCAAACAGTGCCAATACTTTTGTCCACCCCCTTTTTTATGTTTGGTGTGGAATTATTATAACAAATCGTAAAAAACACGTAAACATACTCTTCTATAAGTCAATTCAGGAGGGATACTTATGTTTTGTTGCGGAGACAAGGCTCCGTTCAAGCACGAGTACTAAGACACCCCGCACGGCACTCTATTTTCAACGTCCTTGTTTGGATGTTACAATGCCATCTAATGTGTCCGTGTGGTATTTCACCATTCAACGGTATTCAGGGTGTATAGGAACCCGATCCAATGCCCACCGTTTGGGCTTCACGAGGAGACCCCCGGAGACCGAGCGATACCTGGCGGCGTGTGCGACGTTTCGGGGAGGCCCCTCCTCTTTCTCAAGCAGAAAGGGGAGGGGCCTTCCCGAAACGTCGCACACGCCGCCAGGTATCGCTCGGTCTCCGGGGGTCTCCTCGTGAAGCCCAAACGGTGGGCATTGGATCGGGTTCCTATACACCCTGAATACCGTTGAATGGTGAAATACCACACGGACACATCAGATGGCATTGTAACATCCAAGCAAGGACGTTGAAAATAGAGTGCCGTGCGGGGTGTCTTAGTACTCGTGCTTGAACGGAGCCTTGTCTCCGCAACAAAACATAAGTATCCCTCCTGAATTGACTTATAGAAGAGTATGTTTACGTGTTTTTTTTACGATTTGTTATAATAAAGAAAGTGTTTTAAACATATATCAACGGCCCACGAATGTGAATTGGATGGTTGTTTGCAAGTGTTGGAGACTTGCAGGTGGTGCCGATAAGGGACAAAATTTGTTACAAGAAGTGGCATAATTATATAAAGTAATATGGTGTGAAATTATACCCAACTTGGCTTTATGAAAATTCTTTGTGGTTTTCCATTGAAGACAAGTTAAATGAAGATATTAATACCAAAGAATTTGTGATTGCAATCATTTTCAGGAAGAAACTGAGTATTATCTGGCAGAATTGCAAGGGTGCCAATACTTTTGGCCACCACTGTATATATATTGCTGTACATCATTGTATCTCATGCACATGTTCATGTCTGCACTGTCTGGTATAATACTTTGTGTTTGCGTGCTGTTTTACTACAGTAACTGTATGTCTTTTATGTCTAGTTTTACACCATCTCTTGCAATAAATATGGAAGTTCGGATATCGCTCCTTGTCAATGACTTGGTGGGAAAAGTTTAGCTGCCTGTCAACTTCTGCTCCACACACATTGGGAGGACAGAACAATGGTTGTTTCCTGGGCTTTTCTATATTGAATGAGCTGTATTGTGGATTTGTGCACAGATTCTTTGTATTACACATCCCTGTACCGGGCAGGCATCTACATATTGATATTTGCATATCTATTGATACTGCCTGGGATTTGGCTGTTCATTTTTAATGGACCTTGATACCTCTTGGCTTTTTAATTGGTTTCTCTTATGTGCATTACCGCAAAAAAACGTTATTTTCTGGGTTACTTGTGCTTTAGTTATTTTTGGGTATGTGTCTTTGTATTGTTTTGAATATGCCTTCATTTATGAAGCAATTGGGAACTTGAAGTGGTTGTCTCCCCTAAGAGTTTCATAGATGCATCCTGTCACTTCCTGGTCAGACTGTCTGTACTTAGCATATGAGCTCCGTGCATTCACCCAGTTTATTCAACTCCATGTATTCAACTCTGTGTTTTCAGTCTGCTAATTCGTTTAGATTAGCTTTGAAGCTTCTCTGAAACTGCTAGCAGGAGATTTATCTAAAGTAAACAGCAGTAATACAAGCTTTTGTCTGAAAGTTCAGATAACACACAAGCTCTCACATTGCCTGCCCTGACCTGTGTGATGACATCATTCCCTGCTATCATATAGAACAAACAGCAGGAGAAAAGGAGTAAACAGGTCGGTCACTGGGGGAACCAAATAGAGCCAGGAAGGTGATAAAATCACTTGTAGTTCCTTAACAAAAAAGATGAACAAAGCAATGTATTTGGAAATTTCTTCATTTAGTGTTCCCTACATTTTCAAAGCTATTCTTTGTAGCGAGACAACCCCTTTAAGTACGTTATACAACGGTTACATATTCCATATCTATGCAAGACATAGAAGTCCTGTAAAATCCTGCAAAATTAAATCTATTCTTACCTTTCTTAGCAAGTTCTTCTATTTTCAGCATGTAAGCGTGCAGCTCTTTCTGCAGACGCCTAACCTCCAGCTCACTGGGGTCTGTTCCTTTCTTTGGGCCTTCTCCAGGCCCAGGATCCCGTGTAGGTGGCGAGTCGGAGACACCCATGTCTACCCTGCTTCTATCAGGGGTATACACATATACCCTGGCCCCTGACCTGGTGACTTCATGTTTCATTGTGCTGTTGGCCGCCCGCCCTCTGCCTGGCGGCTTCCTCTGCGCCTTCTCATGATGGTTGGAGGTCACCGCTGTTTTGACCCCATCAGTGAGATGTGATTGTGCTCCAGGTTCTGTCTTCTCCCTCAAATGTTTCCGTTTGACGTCTCGCTTTGCGAGCTGGACAGCAAGGTTCAGCCGCTCCTCAGAGACGATACTGAAGGACACCGAGGAGGAGGAATTTCGGAGCAAGTCTTCATCCACAGATTTATTCGGAGGTGTTAAAATCTTCTCTATTACGATGGGAGAGGGGTTTGTGTACTGGGCGGCCAAATTAGTCGGGTTTGATAAGACGTCCAAATTAAATCGAAGCTGTGGGGAAAAGGAGGAAAAAATATTGAGGCAATAGAATTGGCTTCTTCTTATCCAGCTGTAAAAATATCAAAATCAATTAAAGGGGTTTTGCCACAATCTCATTTCATGCCTCCTGTATCCAGCTCTTCAGCTCTGTGTGCTCAGAAGGGGGCGTGTGATTTGTGTGAATTGCATATCATGTGACCCAGCAGGATGACAGCACCATGCTTTTCCTCTCTCTAATCAAAGAAAGGTCTGTTTATGTTTTGAGCTATGAGTGGCTACAATGTAGCTCAGAGGAAGTTTTTGCCTCACAGCAGAAAGGTCCTAGGTTCAAATCCCTGCAGGAATCAAACCTGTGTTTTTTTTTCCTCTTTATCAATGCACATATCTCACTGAGGTTTCTTTTTATTTATTTGCACTGTTTAACTAATTACTAAGGAGGACAGAGGAGGGGAGTAGAATGACAGCACCTGGGGTTTGAACACTCAGTAGCTGCCCGAGAGGAGAGGTGATGTCTGAGCATGTGCGACCAGGACTGAGGAGCTCTCGTTCCTGGTCGTATCCCCTGGAGACGAGCTGTAAACAATAGTTCACTAAAGGAGCAACTAAAACAAAAACGGTGCAGAATTTTTAATAATGATGAATGGGGGGGGGGAAATGGTTATTATTTAATTTACAAACTTCAAACATCAATTTTACTTTGTGGCAAAACCCCTTTAAGACTTTCCTTTGATTGCATGACATCCAATATGGCTTCCTCTCTGAGACATCATCAAAGTGAGTGACGTTTAGAAAGTAATGTTAATATATTGGGCTAGTGTGCTCTGTACGTGTAACGTGGCCTCTGGAGGAATACAGCATAGATTCTGTGAATTCTGGCCAGGTTCATATTGCATCAGAGGTTCTGTTCAGACCTTCAGAGGCAGATTCCATAACAAAATGACAGAAAAATATCTCCGCATGCAGCAGGATTTTTTCTGTTCAAATGATAAACACTAGTCTGTTAGTGGCGGGCGCCAGCTGTAATAATCAGCCAGCACCCATCTCAGCAAGTGAGCCCGCTCCATATTCCCTTCCCGGCATTAGGACATACCTGTGTGCCAGATTCTCCACTTTGGACAATCCTTATGTTTTAAAGGGGTTGTCTCACCATGCTGTTTCACAGAGCTACAAGCAGCTTTTGATTCATGGTCAGACTGTGAGTGGTTCTATAGCAGTGATTAGCATATCAACTCTGCATTCCCAGCTTTTCTAACTTCACTGGTATGAGTGCAGGGGATATCTATAGAGCAGAGAGCTTCGGAGCTCAAAGTAAACAAGTAATGATTCTC
The DNA here is from genome assembly GCA_025379985.1 of Phyllomedusa bahiana. Lineage (NCBI taxonomy): Eukaryota > Metazoa > Chordata > Amphibia > Anura > Hylidae > Phyllomedusa > Phyllomedusa bahiana. The sequence continues at coordinate 113,653 of JAODAL010004096.1, forward strand.
CTTTGTTTGTTAGAGAGAACACATTCCGTTCTCAAGCTGCCGGCAGTCCTGTGTGCCGACCTGTGGTAATATAATCTCCAAAAAATTGGGAATCCCGCAAGAAAACAGAGAGTGACTTTTGATCACTATATTTACTATTTTGCCATAGGCAAACAAACTCTATCAGTTCTCTATCTGTAAAACACTAAAACGTAACTTTTATTATGTATAACTCTTAACCTCTATACACACTATTTAAAAACCTGATTTCTAACCTCATCATTTAAGCCTTTTTGCTTCTGAATGAGGGAATAACTCCCTTTCTATTATCTATTACTTGATAATAGAAAGGGAGTTATTCCCTCTTTCAGAAGCAAAAAGGGTTAAATGGTGAGGTTAGAAATCAGGTTTTTAAATAGTGAGCATAGAGGTTAAGAGTTATACATAATAAAAGTTACGTTTTAGTGTTTTACAGATAGAGAACTGATAGAGTTTAAGTTTGCCTACGGCAAAATAGTAAATATAGTGACCTGTGGTAATGTCACTCTCGGCTTTTAGATAAGACAAAGAAGTGGAGAGCCGGACAGTAACCAGAGAAACCTTTGTGCACTCAGAGCAGATAAAATCTCTCTAACCTGCTGGTAAGGGAAAAGTCAAAAGACCAATGTATTTGGAAAAAGTCTTGATTTAACATTCCCTACTTGTTGAAAGCTAATCTTTGGAGTGAGACAACCCCTTTAATGAGGTTTCCAGTTGAAAAACAAATAATCAGAAATAGGGCCAGGCTTGGTAAAAAGAAGTGATAGTTACCTACCTGTCCCCCACCGTCGCCACTCTGGATCTCCCCTGCCGACCCACTTCACGGTTCTCGTCCTGACACAAGTGCTCCACTGTATGTGAATGGAGCGCGAGCGTCTTCTGTGTGTGGGGACAAGAACTCAGAAGAGAGAGGAGTGGATTGTTGGGTTTTAACGGGCAGCGGCGGGGGACAGGTGAGCAAGGATAACTTTTTTTATTGCTTTCTTTTTTTAGCAATCCTGAGCCCCATTTCTGATTTATTTTTTTACCAGACAAGCCCTTTAAAGGGATCCTATGACCGAGTGCCCCTCTGATAGGATCCCAGTGATCAGCAGTAAACCTCTCTAGGTCTAAGACTTTCCTTGTTGCCCATAGCAACTAATCAGAGCTCAACTTTCATTTCATATAGTGCTGTGATTGGTTGCTATGGACCACAAAGAAAGTCTTAGACCTAGAGCAGGGGTGTCAAACTGCAGCCCTCCAGCTGTTGGGAAACTACAACTCCCATCATGCCCACTGTTATAGATGATACAAATGCATGATGGGAGTTGTAGTTTCCCAACAGCTGGAGGGCTGCAGTTTGATATCTGTGACCTAGAGTGTTTTACTGCTGATCACTGGGGTCCTATCAGAGGGGCACTCGGTCAAGTGCTAGACACTTTTCATACATGAAGCCCTAAGTGTTTAGTTTCTATGCGACGCCACCACAGGAGAAACTAAGAATTACACAATGTCCACTTATAACAATGGGTTGTCTGGGCAATGACAGGCAGCACTCTTTAGAGGTTCACATCACTGTTGGGCTTTCCGTATAAAAGGGATGGAACGGATCAACAGCCAAAAATGGACATGAACTGATGGAAGCCTAATCTGCTGTTTTGTTGTAGGGATCCGTAAAACAAAAGCGGATGCTCTGGTTTCCATTTGCGTCAGTATGTTTCAGTTAAAAAACAGGATTTTTTTTAATCTTAAATGTCCAAAATTTCTCTGCGCACCCACTGACGTCAATGGAAAAAAAAAATCTGTCAAATTTCCGGTTTTTTCCCTTGTTGTTCATGGAAATAATAGCACAGCATGTGAAAAACGGAAATTTGACAGAACGGAGCCAAAGAGAAGCGAACTGAAAGCCTAAAGACCCTCCTGGAATCAATGGGCGACGCTCTCCGCTGGTTTATTCATTGCACAACAGAAAGCCAAGCGCAGAGGTAACGCGGGCTCAATCCTCGGAGCAGGGACCCCATGGGCTCAGATTTTGTAGTAAAAGAGCCTAGATCACAATCCTTCCCCTCACATGAAGGGCCGGCTGATCGGCAATTCTGGGGTCTCCCCTCCTTCATACAGGGAGGGTGGCTCCTCTGGGAATCTTCATGATCACTGACAACTCCACATCACACTCAGCCCCAGTATCCTCTATGTATGAGAATGTGCTGTATAGAGTCTGTCCGTCCAATGGCTCCTATCTGGGCCCCACAGATACTGCGTCCTGTCACTACCTGCCCAGATCACAGCTCACCTGCGTGCCCCTGTGCTGATGTATGTGCGGCCGCTGAGGATGAGCTGCCCCGCTCTGAGGCATGACTGCGAGTAGTCTATGAGAAGCAGGCTGTCAGCAGTCACACACGGTCACGTCAAGCTCTCCATTCGGACTTCCATTTCCACACTATACAGCAGTTAAAACCAGCGCCATGGTAACTGCTTGGCAACTACGAGTCCCCACCAGGACCAAACCTCATAGGGGACCAGTAAGGTAACGCAGACTGTACATGCTATTACACTTCGAGGACCTTCCATGACGTCACAAACATCCGTTACACATAGGCTAATGGACTGAAGGACCTTTGATGATGTCACGACCACGTGATCCGGCGCTAGTGTGGGAGGAGCCGTACCCTCGCCATGAGAGTTTGGCGTCGTCCATTCCTGGAGCCGCTGTCTGTAGACACCGTGATTTGTAAGAAATGTCACGTGGTGCTTGTCAGCTGAACAGAATGTGAGCGCCAGATATAATGATACAGGAAAGCCTTGTGTATGCTTATAAGGTGTGAGCGTGGCTTGGAGTGAAGCCCGTAATAAAGTTCTGTAAATGTTGTTCTTGTATTATGTGCAATGTTCTGCCCTTCCATACCTCACCAAAGATGGCCGCCACGCCTCACAGATAGTCTGATCTTTATGGTAATTTGTCATTAACCCTTCTCCTCATTCACATCCACTGTTCTCTATTGGTAGAATATGTGTACTATACATATGTGTACTCTATGCACTGTAGGGAGCGCTGCGGTACTGGGTGGCGCTGGCCCTTTAATCCTGGAGGCAGGAAGTGTCTGCAGATGAATAAGCACAGCCGCCCCTGCTGGCTGCATTCAGAGCGGCAGAGCTGTCGGCTAGTATGGGCAACTACACGGAGGAGAAGGTGCACGGCTACGAGGAGTACTGCCGGAAGGTGGACGCGTACAAGGACAGGCTGGTGTTCGCCATGTTCTGTGGCGATAAGGATGAGCAGGGGCAGAGCTGGTGCCCGGACTGTGTGAAAGGTACTGTCCGTCCAGTGCAGGGGGTGGACTGCGACTGATCACAACTGCTGAGGATGGGATCTGACTAACCAGCCGGGATCACATCATGTGACTGCTGAGGATGGGATCCCTCCAGCTGCCGGGATCACATCATGTGACTGCTGAGGATGGGATCTCACCGACCAGCCAGGATCACACAGTGTGACTGCTGAGGATGGGATCTGACTAACCAGCCGGGATCACATCATGTGACTGCTGAGGATGGGATCCCTCCAGCTGCCGGGATCACATCATGTGACTGCTGAGGATGGGATCTCACCGACCAGCCGGGATCACATCATGTGACTGCTGAGGATGGGATCCCACAGCTGCCGGGATCGCACAGTGTGACTGCTGAGGATGGGATCTCACCGACCAGCCGGGATCACATCATGTGACTGCTGAGGATGGGATCCCTCCAGCTGCCGGGATCACATCATGTGACTGCTGAGGATGGGATCTCACCGACCAGCCGGGATCACATTATGTGGCTGCTGAGGATGGGATCTCACCGACCAGCCGGGATCGCACAGTGTGACTGCTGAGGATGGGATCCCTCCAGCCAGCCGGGATCTCCCTGCATGACTGTGGATCTGATCTCACCAGTCAGCCATCATTGTTCTGTGTCGGAATCGAACCAGCGACCTAAGGATTGCTAATGTTTCAACTACAGTCCTCTAATGTTTCAACTACAGTCCTGGTAGAGCGGAGGACTGTAGTTGAAACATTAGCAATCCTTAGGTCGCATCATTGTTCTGTGTGGCTGCAGTCCTCTCTGGTTACCACATACCCACAACCCTGTACAAGATGTCAAAATCCTGCCCGGCTTCTGATTAAGGAATCCGGAGGGGATTTTAACCTGCTGTTACTTTAACCCTAACCGTATATTCACACGGCATAATTGCAGGGCGCATTTCGACGTGTAATTGCACTGCAATCCGCCCTGCAATTACAGTAATTCATAGCTCTGAATTCAGCAGCTTTCCTCTGCGATGAGCCCTCCCCCTTCCCATTCACATGTTCATATTCCGTCTGAAAACCGGACAGAATAGTGTGCATGTAGACTGTTTTTTGGGCGCTGCACAGGTTTTCCATAGAAGCCCGTTGTACTTGTTTGCGGCCGGTTTTCAGACGGTCTGCAAAAACGCAAACCGTCTGAACAACCGACCGCAAACCCGGGCTGTGGGGCCATGGCCTAAGGCTGGGTTCACACAACTCATTATTCATTATTTTTTTTTTCTTGATTAATTGTCAAAACACATGCAAAATAAAGTGATTGGGGATAATAGCGGCAGGCAAAAGCTGCGTTTCTGTGTGCGCCACATTACCCCAAAAAATGTGAGTGCAGGACCATTATCAGCAAACGATGAATCGAATGAAGAAAATGTGAGTAACAATGCATGGGGGAAAAAACATGATTACAAACACGCCTTCCTCCCGTGAAATATGCACTTATTTCACTACGAATTCTGTATCAGGTGAAGTCCAGCTCCAGGATAAAATTCAAAGCTATATTAAAGATCCATTAAAAGTATGACAGTGGAGCAGGTAATGCCTTGCCTGCTCCTCTGTCATATTCTTAATGGATCTTTAAAGAGGTTGTTTCACTGCAAGGATTGCTTATTATTTTAAAGGTCTTGCAAAAACAAGTCACTGCAATATGTGCCCATTAACCGTGTCCTACCTATTCCTAGATATCCCCTCTTGTATGGGCTGCATCAGCTCCTCAGGTCGCTATAGCTACAGACCTGTTCGATCTCTCCTGATAGGCTGCCAGCACTGGTCGCTATAGCTACAGACCTGGTGTCCTCAGCAGCTCCTCACTGCAGGCCAGTAGTAGCCAGTAAACTGCCCCTGAATTCAAAAATGAAACTGAGAAAACATGACATGAGGTGAGATGAATCAATGTAATGAGACGACCCCTTTAATAAAGCTTAGAATTCTATCCTGGTGCTGGATTTCACCTTATACAGAATTTGTTTGTTTAACCAGTGGCCCGCTCGATCTTCCATGCACCCTCACAGTTTCCACGTAACGCCAAGGAGGCAGGTGAGCTGGCTGAACATTGTTCTGTTTCACTTATTTCCCTGCAAAATGATAAATTGTGTGACCAAAGCCTGATGGGTCACGTGGCATTTTTCTATGCACTTTCTGATGAGAAAAAAGCGCTTCTAATGTGTTCCATGTGCCTGAATGAGAATAACCGTTCGGGCTCCGTGCGGTTTGTACACATCGCATCTATTCTGTGTTGTGAGATAGGATGTGAATGATCTACATTGATGGCTCATCTGCCTTCTTAAAACCTGGTGACATCCACATCTAGCACTAAGGCAGCAAAAACTGCATTGCACACAGTGGGCCACATGTAAGAAAACTGTCTTGGTCTAAGGCTATGTTCACACGGCTTATTTCGGGGCATATTTACGGACTTAATTACGTCCGCACATACGTCCCGAAATACATTTCAAATAATGAACAATTAGATTAGCATCGATTCCAATGTAAAATATGCCTCGTCGTTCACACGAGGCGTATTTACAGGCGTAAATACGTCCGTAAAACGATCGTAAAATTAAGTCCCCTGTCACTTATTGAGGCGTATTTCACAACGTAAATCCCCATAGTAAAGAATGGGGATTGTATTTACGACGCGAAATACGCGCCACACTTTGTGACACGTATTTGAAACGTATTTCGGGACGTATTTGCGGACGTAAATATGTTCGTAAATACGCCCCGAAAAAAGCCGTGTGACATAGCCTGAGACTTTATTGGTTGCTATGGGCAACCAATCAGAGCTTCCGTTTGATATCATATAGTGCTCTGGAAAAATGAAAGGGGAGCTCTGATTGGTTGCTATGGGCAACAAAGAGAGTTTTAGACCAAGACAGTTTTCATACATGTGGCCCAGTGTATTTTTTTTTTTTTTACTTTGTAAAAATAAATTGACCTAAAATCAATATTGCCCATGGAATGGTGTAACAGATATTCTCTCCTCAAAGTTGCTTCATAGATTTCGCTTTCATGGTGTGCTCTCATTGGGGAAGAGGGGTTTGTAGCATTATATTGTGACAGTAACTGCTACTTTTTACATTGGCATTACATGTGGTTCATCTATTTTCTTCAAAGCTGTTGCGTATGCTTCTGCTCTTGAAGAATGTGTCAAAGTTCTTATGAACTACCCAAGCACTCATCATTAAGATTAATCATTAGTGGAATGGCATAGCTGAATACACACTACTCACAAAAGTTACGGATATTTGGCTTTTGGTTGAAATTTCAGGCTGAACATAATTTCATGAAAATCTTAACGTGAGAATGCACATGTCCAACTGTTCAATGTTTTAGTACTTTTTGCTGATCTCTAACAAGGAGCTTAAAGGGGTTTTGCCACAAAGTAAAATTGACGTGTGAAGCTTGCAAACGAAATATGAAACATTTTCACCATTCATTAATTTTAAAAATTCTGCACCGTTTTTGTTTTAACTGCTCCTTGAGTGATTCATTGTTTACAGCTCATCTCCAGGGGATACGACCAGGGCTGAGAGCTTCTCAGTCCTGGCCGCACATGCTCAGACATCACTTCTCCTCTCAGGCAGCGACTGAATGCTCAAACCCCAGGTGCTGTCATTCTACTCCTGTCCTCTGTACTTCTTAGTAATTCGTCAAACAGTGCAAATAAATAAAAAAGAAACCTCAATGAGATTTGTGCATTGATAAAAAGGAAAAAAAAAACACCGGTTTGCATCCTGCAGGGATTTGAACCTAGGACCCTTAGGGCGCATCCCCACGGCATAGGACAAATACCGGCCAGTTTACCGGCCGGTATTTGTCCTGTTTTGCGCCCGTCCCCTCAGCCGCGGGGGGATGGCTTTTCTCCACGATGAGCGGAGAAGAGCCCTCCCCCCTCCCATTGAGAAGCACAGATTCCATCCGAAAACCGGACGGAAGAATGTGCTTGCTCAATGTTTTGCCGCGGGCGGAAAACCTGTGCAGTGGGGACTGCTGCACGGGTTTTCCATAGAGCACAATTGTGCTCATTTTCGGCCAGTTTTTCAGGCGGTCTGAAAAAACCGCAAACCGGCCGAAAATCCGTGTCATGGGGACATGCCCTTATGCTGTGAAGCAAAAATTTTACCTCTCAGCTACTCACAATGCTTTACATAAACAGACCTTTCTTTGGCTACAGAGAGGAAAGGCCTGGTGGATGGTCATACCTACTGGATCCATTGACATGCAATTCAAACAAATCACACACGCCCCATTCTGAACACGCAGAGCTGGATCCTGGAGGTATGAAATGAGATTGTGGCAAAACCCCTTTGATGCCAAAATTGAATGGTCTGGGGATGTTTCTCATACTCTAGAGTTGGGTCCATTTATCGCATACCAGGCATCATGGACCAGTTTGAATATATATAAATACTGAACAAGGTCGTTTTGCCTTAAGCTGAAGAAGACATGTGCTTGAAATGGGTGTTTCAACAGAACAATGACCCCAAACGCACCAGCAAGCGGGCAACATCCTGGTTCCAACAAGATTGATGTTATGAGGAGGCCGCCCAATCCCCAGACCTCAATCCAATTGAGAATTTGTGAAGTAAAAAATGTGGTGTTTGATGCAAAACCTGAAAATGCAATTGACCTGTGGACGTACTGTCTTCAGGTGTCAGACGTTAGTTGACTCCATGGCCCAAAGAAGTAAGCAGTTCTCAGAAATGAAGTTTACACAATCCAAGGGGTAAATAATAATAGAAATCCACGATTTCTTTATTAAAAATATGTCTGTACATCACCACGTGGACCATAGCCTCGAGCAGCCGTCAAACGAACGCTGAACACACTGACCATGAATATGCAGAACTCCCAGTGCCACCAAAATCTGTAACAGATCTATCCTGTGGGAACAGCATTTTTTTTTTTTTTTCTGGATAAAGGAAAAACCTTAAAAACTGCATGCATGCTCTACGTGTTTAAGTGCCCATCACTGGGCAAGACTGTACTAGGAACTACCTCTTATTTTAGAAGTTGGTGCTCAGGGGGGTGTGGGTATAGGGCTGACTTCTACCTCAGTGGATCAGCCATGAAGCAGCCAGGCACCAATGCAATAACTATTCGTGTCAGTGGGACTGCCGGCTAAAGGGTAAGCTGTTCAGTAAAGACTGGGCTATGTGTTGCTATGTACTGGTAAATAAGTTGACCACTGGTTATGGTATATAGTTTGTGTGGTGCCGAGTTTATGTATACATGCCTTGTAATTATCTGTATTTTGTTTTGTAGCTGAGCCAGTGGTGCGCAAGGAACTGGGCCATCTTCCTGAAGGGTCTATATTTATATATTGCCAGTTGGAGACAGAGCTTAGTAAGTACCTTCTTGCTGCTTCCTGACATCTGTATTATTTTGCCCTTTAGGTCACTGACAAATTTGTTCCATTCGTTTTTTTTTTTTGTCACATCAGCGTGCTACGTCACTTCTCTAGAACAGCTTTGATTGCAACTAAACAAACCAAAACTAAAAACTGATTAGCACATCAAAACCATTTGAAAGAAAATTAGGTAGGCGCACATTACATGGCAGCAAACAAAATAGCAGCACTCTACAAACGCTAAGAGACAGTCCAAGTGAATATATGAACTATTTAGTCTATAGAATACAAATTAGAATTGGAATCAACAATTCAATTATATAGTCCCTACTCTTAGACCTGTAAGGCCCTATCTATCATGTGGGTTAGTCGTCCCGAAAAGGGCGTCTCTGCTTCCAGTGGCTGAACCTATCATCACCATACCTGTGTCCACTAATGCCCACATCTGACGCGTTTTCCTTGTACCTCTACCGTGGTTCATCACGGGTTAACCAGGTTTTCAAAAACTCTACACTCATGAGAAAATCCCAGTTGGTCTCCCCCCGATCACCCATGTTAACTTCCCGTTTTTGTCCCACAAAAAACATATATATACTGAACCTGGTCATCTAGAAACTCCAAAAAAGGAATTATTTAGAGCAGATGTCACCAACACTTAGACAAGGCTTATTTACTGATCAACCACATTTTCGGTACAATATCCTGAATATACATTCCACTGATCGTCACTTCCAGCGCCTGATTAAGAAGTTTGAATTTTGTACTAATGGCAAGATTTGACCCCTTCAATTGGATAACAGATTGACATCTTTTTATCTGGAAGCAGATAACAATCAGCACCATTGCCATGAGTTGGGTTTGATTTACCCATTTTTAAACACTTGCCTCCTTCATGCAGGAGGGGGAGCACATAGGACAAGGTCCATTCACTGATTTAAAGGGGTTGTATCGTTACAAAGATCATGTCTCAGATTATGGGGACAGTAAAAAATATGCACTTTTGTAATTGGGCTGCATTACCTCAGTCACTTGGTTTAGCAGATATGAGCTTTTCTGTATTCTGTTGCTGCTGCTGGTCGGGACACGCCCCCTGCACTGTGATTGGCTGGCTGCAATTTCATTCAGCCTGTTGGGATACGCCCCCAGCCAGGAAACACCCCGGACATGCCACCTTCGCTGTGATTGGCTGCCTGCACACTCTGTGTTTTCTCCCCTCTGAGCTGTTAAAATCGATAGTGAAACCAAGGTCTGCTGGCATCTCCCAGCTCTAGGGTGAATGATCTGGGCAATTACTGCCTGTTTAAGTCACAGATCCCCTCATATAACACAGTATTATAGAGACTCCTGCCTGTTAACAGGGGGAGAGGAGAGGGGAGGGCAGTGTGCATTGCTCCATATAACACAGTAAGACAGACTGCTGTCTGGTAACAGAGGGGGAGAGGGGCAGTGTACACTCCTCACATGTCTCATCAGTTCAGTCTAACTGTATAACTTGACTGTATAGCATGCAGGAGGCTGTATGGCTGTCCTCTGCAGACACATAAGAACACTGCAAGGGGATGTATAGCTGTTCTCTGCAGACACCCTTCTGCTTCCACTGCACAGTCAGAGTGATGATGTCACAGGTCTTCAGTGAGGTGAGGACACACCTGCTGAGAGGAGAGACTCCCCTGCTGAGAGGAGAGGACACGCTGCTGAGAGGAGAGACTCGCCCCTGGATTTCAAATTCAATCTCAAAGAATTAGCTGAAGAGCCGAAACGATACAACCCCTTTAAGATTAGAGTAATAAGATGTCCACAAATGAACTATTCGAATCTAGATGGTTTTTGTCCGGATTGTGACAAAAGAAATTGAGAGACTGGTTTACTGTGCCCCTGAGACCAATGACCATTAGAGCATTGAATAAATTGGAGAAAGATGATTTTGTCATTATGAAAACATCTGACAAAGGTGGGAACCTGGTGATCATGGACCATGAAAACTAAAAGTATGGTTTTTGGTTTGCTGGGAGCTACATCTACATGTGGAATTTTACAAAATGATCCCGCTGAATCCTTTAAATCAGATCTGGAGGTTTTCCTAGCTTACGCTTTGGACTCCAGATTGATTTCATCATGTGACAATAAATTCAAAGTGCCAATAGATTCCCAGGTTCCCACCTTTAATGCCCTCCCTAAGATCCATAAGGGACCCTCTACATTAAAGTGGTGCCCTATTGTGTCTGGGATAAACTTGGTTACCCAAAACCAGGGCTGGGGAGTCGGCAAGCCGAAGCCCCGACTCAGACTCCTCAATTTCCTAAACCTCCGACTCCTGACTCCCTCATACATGGCGCATGTTTAAGTGATAACTTTATTGTAGTAAAGTGGTAACATCGGGCTGTTTATCACCTTATGATACAATAATCAAGCTATTTAGGAAGAACAAACACTGACAAGCAAAAGGGTAACAATGTTTTGATCTTTTGAACACTTCTGGGTAGAGTTGAAGAAAAAGCTGTATTTGTATCCAAGTCCAGTCTGCACCAACATTGGGACTGTGTAGAAGAGACCTGTGATCAGATTTTGGTCAATATATGCTTGAATCTGATTCAGAGCCCAGAAGGATTCAGGCAGTGCTGAAAGCCAAAGGTGGATTTCCCAAATACTAACAAAATAATAAAAATTAACACTTTGATTTTTAGGAGCAAAACTATAACTAAACAGATGCTAAATACTTGCAAGTCAAATTTATGTATAAGATTTAAGATGACTGTATATAAAATTACAGTAGCCTCATGTACAAAGCTGTAGTGGATGGTGAGATATATGGAGCCTGAAAGCCACAAGTTCAAACCAGTGTTACCATTTTTCTTGTCAGTGTTAAATATATTTATTGGATATGACTTTAGGACACACAAAAATTGTAAATATGCAAAACAATGCAGGAACATTTGTGAAGTCTCTGAATTTGTTCTGAGAAATAGTATTGTCTCCATCAGATCCTGCATACATGACTTCACATCTGACCTCATTATTTCTAGGATAGAGAACGGCCTCTCTACACTAACTTGGGTTGGGGGCAAAGCGGTGACCACAGGGTCAACATCTCTAACAATGTCAGGGTATAAAGGAATTGCCACAGTCAGTTTTGATGAATGGTTAAACTCTTCTGCTTCTTTGAAAGCAGGTGAAACATTTTGCTGAAATCTGTTTGCCATGGGAGCAGAATCTTTTCCCCTGGGGCAGCGCTTTGCCTGCTCCATGTCATCAATTAACCCCCTCATGTGTTAAGGCTAAAAGATTTTGGAGCAGTGCACTGGTCGGACCAAATTTTCCTCTTGCTTTTTTGCACGAACAAAATGGACCCAATTTTATTTTTTTTGGGAGTGGGAGTGGGGTCCCTTTATGACGACCCCACTCCTGCAAAATAGCCGACTCCCGACCCCGATCCACAGCCCTGCCAAAAATTGGTTAAATTTTTAGGCTATCGTTTTCCTTCGGAAACGCTGCCATCTTATATTCGCAAAATGTAGTTTTTTTTTAAATAAAATCTGATATTGTTCTGGACTCCTGGGTATGGTGCCACTCTAAAGTTTTGTGCTATTGAGATGAGAAGACCTTCACTAAGGAGGGGGCAGTTGGACAAACTGAGAAATGAGGCCCAGTGGATTCAGAATAAAATCAAGGGAAATCCATGGGTAAAACGAGAGACGCCTTTTCCTGTTTCATAAGGGGATAGTGTGGGCTTTTTCATGTCCATTCTTTTGCTCTCCTTTTTCTCTGGTCAGAAGAACAATAAGAGTGTATCTTCAGTGTAATGTCCTAAATCTTTCTTCGGGTATCTTGGACCTCTCCTCTGACAATCAAGTTGCGTTATCATCTGGTCTTATAAATCTGTGAGGCCACTATTTATATGGTTTTATCATACACCCCCTGATGTTACCCCTACTGATACCATATACTTTAACCCACCTGTCTTCACTATGATCTAGTCATATGAAGCTGATTTAAGCCTCCAAAAAAACACTTCAATTTTTGGGGCATATTCACAGTCAATGGTGGATAGATAAAACCCAGCATAGGCAGCCTGGCTTTATGCTACGGGAAATTTACCCAATTAGCTGCACGTTAATTTCCCCCAGGTAGCATATAGGCAGAGTGCTGTGCGGGGTTTCAGTCTAGTCCAGCTATTGAGCTGTGAATATGCCCCAAAAATTGCAGTGTATTTTTGAGCAAGTAACGTCCCGTTTTTTTGTATGTGATTTAAGCCTCCACTAACATGGTGGGGAAAGAAAAATTACTGTAGTAGTATAATGATATACCTCCAGTAAAAGGGTGACCGAAATGTAACCATATATTTCAGTAGTCCTCACACTGCCTCTAGTAAAATGGTGACTGTAACCATATATTGCAGTAGTTTTTACTGTGGTTTTGATGGTATTTTGTTTGTTGTCTGGGATATGCCTCAAGTAAGATGGCGACCGAAAGTGAGGACTAGATTACTGCATCACAGTGGTGTCCGGATATACGAGTACCTTAAATGGCGACCACAAGTGATGTGGGAATATCCCCTAACGGCAGTAATGAGCCTGAAATTATTCAAATACAATACCGGACTATACCTTAGAGACTTAGGAAGGAGTAGGTGTTTTACCACTATGTAGCAGTTATAGTATAGAGAGGCAGCAGTGGGACAGAGACCAGAAGTGACCTGTTTACTCAGGCACCAAAAGGACCCCTTTAGTGGGGTGTATATCCCGGGTATTGGCTGAAATGTGGGGTTTTTCAGGGTAAGCCCGTCTTCTTTTGGGAAAAAACCGGGGGTTTTTAAAAACGTGCAAGTGTTTGATTGCTGGTAGAGAGGACTAAGGAAACCCGTATATTAAGTCTATTGTTGTCCAGAACCTTTCCATTTACCATTGGAATGGACGTCCAGTATCTGTAGAAGGATCATCTTCATTCTTTTTAGAATACTGCAACAGTAGAGTTTTTAAAACCTGATTAACCGTGGTAGAAGTACATGGGGAAATGCGTCGAGGGTGGGTGTTAGTGCATACAGATACGGTGTATACTGTTGTTTTTAATGGTCCATGGGTGACATGTATTTGTAAATAGGCACCCGCGGCACTTTGTAATGCGCCTGACATCGGGGGGAGAGGGGGTGTGCTGGAGCCCTGTCGCACTATAACCATACAAAGCTACAGATTTATAGCTTTAGTACAGCAAATCCAGGTGCATTATTGAAGTGGTTTACCTGAGCCAGAATTGTCGCTTTGTAGCTAGAAAGCGTTAAATCTGACCCACAGTAGAGAAGGTTCATAGATTCGGGTGCAGTGTACGCCTCAAATGCGCGCAAAAAATGGCGCCTGGGCGTCAAATCATACATGTCGCCCTATATGCGCAATAACTGGTAATGTATTATTACTACTTTTCCTTTTCTGGGAAAATAGGGTCTATTAGCGCCGGACGCGGGGACAACCTTTTTGGGGCAACTGCCCCGCAGGATAGGTAGGGCCTTCCAGTTCTAAGAGTAGGGACTGTATAATTGAATTGTTGGTTCCTATTCTAATTTGTATTATATAGACTATTATAAGCTTTTGTTGTAGTCCACTGGAATAACTAACTTTTATTGGGGTGACATTTTTTTTGTATACTAAAGGTTATATTTTAGCTACTTAGTTGTATTCTGTGATAACTATTGAGCTAAGGATTATGGTTCATTTTGGACTTTTTTTTTTTTTTTTTTTTAATATATGTGTTTGGTGCTACACCTGCGTGAACCAACATAATTTAATTTAAAATTGTTTTGGATGTGCTGCTCAATTTTTGTTTTTGGTTTGTTTGTATGGTGGAGTGGTGCCTCCATTTTGGTTGTGCTCCCCACCCATCCACACAGACTCTTTATTCAGAATGTAGCTGGGACCTTCATTCCCTGAAAATATAGAAGCCTGAGAGGGCACCAAGCGAGGTGAGATGTGAGTGTAGGCTCTTATCTGAACTGAGGTCACCCTGGTGTGGTGCATGGGCCCTTGCATGGTCAAAAAATGTGGGCTAAGAACCTCAAATTCTCATGTATCCAAAAAGTAGCAGAAATTCACTTTCAAATAAGTCAAAGTGAATATATGAATGTTTGTAGAGTGCTGCTATGTTGGCTGTGATTGCAGTGACTACAACTAAAGTGATTTCATATGTGACCTATTGCTGTACTTTACTGATTTAGAAACTAAGAATTTCTTAGTTGTGTTGAATACTGTAATTCTGGGCGTCCAGCTATTTCTATGTTCTCATTCATTCCAAGGAACTTGCTTTAGAGGTCTTGGAGGTCAAACCTATCATCTATTGTATTATTATGACTTGTCTAACTTTAAGGGGTGTTCCCACTATAGCATATTGTTAGGATATGCCATCAAAGGCTGATAGGTGCAGGTCGCAGATGTGGGACCGGCACTTATCTCGGGAAAGGGCCCCTGAAAGTATCGGCTCAGAATGGAGAGCCGCTCACACATACACATTATTCTCCATTCTGTTCTATTGGAGTTCTGAGTACAGGTGAGTCTGTGTTTGGCTATACTCAGAACTTCCATAGAACAGAACAAATGTCTGAGCTGATCAGGGGCCTGATCCGGAGATAGATGCAGGTCCCAGATGTGGGAGCTTCATCTATTAGATTTTGATGGAAGATCTTCTCAATATCCCATCCAACTCTATGGTGGGAAGAGAAAAAAAACTCAATTACATAATATGTATTTCAGCTTTCCAATATGCATTGTGGTTTAATTGCTGTCTGTTTTAAAGATCTGTTTGCTTTCAGTGACTGGAAACATCAAATGTTTACATTTTAGGCTTCAAACCCATACACACCACATACTATTCTCTGCTGAAAGTCCGCCTAGTTACATATTCAGTTTAGGCAATAGTTCTGAGCTCATTTCATCAAGAACATGGCTCTTGCTCCTGTCCTGACTTTGTTACACTATAGCGTATGCAAGGCTTTGCACTCACTGGGTCAGATAGTGATCCTAATATTTAGACAGGGTAAAACTTGGACAACACTGTCTAAAAAATACACTTCATGTCAGTGTTCATAAACCTGGCGCATGTTTAGACTGTCTAGTCTATGCTTACACCTTCTGCTATCGCGTCACAATTTTGATTCCCCTTTTTTTTGCGCACAGCTTGGCACGCTAATCCACGGCCCTTTTGTCAGACTTGGCACAGAATTATCTAAACGGTGTCTAAAATATGCAGTAAATGTGCATCAGTATTTTGGTGCCATTGCCATAGTAAAGCTACTATAATATTTATTATATATATATATAAAATATATATATATATATATATATCTGTCCCTGGATCCTGACTTATAAGTACTGATCAAAACCCTGAATGAATGTATGTATGAATCTATGTGTGTATAATATATATATATATATGTGTGTGTGTGTATATATTTATCTATCTCTTTATATAGCGCCAACAAATTCCACAGCACTTTACAGTTTAAAGGGTGTAATTAGGCAAAAAGACAGACCTTACACAATAAAAGCTACTTACAGATCAGACACAAAGTATGAGGGCCCTGCTCGCTAAGCTTACAATCTATTAGGGTGTATGGGTGGGACAAAGGGTAAGGCGTGCTGATTTTACAATGGCCCAGCCAAGCTTCATAAATATGAGGTAGTTTACATAAAACTTGGGTGAACCTGCCACCCAGACAGTACATCTATATACAGGTAAGTGCATGTGATTGCCCTAGTGTAGGGAGTGACAGACGTGTGTGGGATAGAAGGGGTGGGTGAGCAATTAGGCAGGCCTACCAAGATCCCTAAGAAGATCTATTTTCAGGGCACTCTTAAAACTATGACGGTTAGGATTGTGTCTGAGGCTACGTGGTAGGATGTTCCAGAGAACTGGTCCAGCACATGTGAAATCTTGCAGACAGGCATGGGAGGTTCAGATGATTGTGGTTTGTAGTTCGGTAGCAGCAGGGCTAATAAATCTTTCCATTATGTATAGTATTTCCATAAGGGTCCAGTGACACAAAGGCATAAAAAAAACGCTATTGGTGGCATTATGTTGTTCAATACAAAGGGGGGTGTGTGTACATATATTATCTACACACTTTTTGTACTCCAAATGCCAGATCTGTCGTGTGTCATTCACAGCTGGAGATTTCAGTGCTGGGCTTTGCTTTAGTACATATAAGTCAGGATCCAAGACTCCGCCTTTTCTCTGTTCCACTGCTCCAGATGCAGAGTACTGACGTATGACCAGAGATACAACAGCCTGGAGTGCTCACAGGCTCTTGTATCATGTCTGCTGTTTGTATTGAAATGAGCACTCCAAATGATGGTGCCATGTGGTCCTCAAACATATATTCCATAGAACGCTTCTAGACAGAGACGATCTAGATCAGGGGTGGTGTTTTGGAGCGGTATCACTGTAAATGGTTGTGAACAGAGCCAGACGGCTGATCATATTCAGTAGTGATTTACATATAAAATGAAGGGATTCCTTATGTTGGAGAATTTGTATGGAAACAGGTCAGTCAGCCGCAGCTGCTCAGCAGTAGTCCGGAGCCTCTTACCGCCGATGCTGATGTCTGTCTGTACTCGGGGTGACAGTAACCATGTTTATGTCTTACATTTTGGTTTGCAGCTGGAAAGATCCAAAGAACGAGTTCAAAAGAAATTTAAAGCTGACGGGTGTTCCCACTCTACTTAAGGTTGGAACGGTAAGTGTTGTCCAGAGCCTTCACATGGTAACTGTGTAGGATCAGACATGAGCAAGTTCATACCAGATAACCTGACAAGAAATGACCGGTTATATACCAGGGGTGCAAAACTGTTTCTGGTCCAGGGGCCATACTGTACCTCTTCCAGGGGGCGCAGTAAATATTTGAGGGATATTCCCCATCTGAGACCTTTGACTCTTCAATTGTAAATACCCCAGGTGGCAGAGAGGTCTCAGTTCCACTTTAGAGACTACCAGAGATCAGGAAGGGGGGAGGAGGCCGTCTACTGTTGGGTACTCCCCAGCAAGGATATGAGGTGTGTATTTTCATTGTAGTTTTTGGGGCTGATGGAAGTAACTGTTTCACAATTCTAACTACAAAATACACCACACATGTATATAGCCTTCACCTCACCTCATTGACCTCCATTGGTCTTCTCCTGTCCTTAAAGGGGTCTTGCAATCAAAAACATTGATAGGGAATGTCAGATAGAGGTGGGACCTGCACCTAGCTTCACAACTGATCCCCGAACCTTCCCCCGTTCTCAATGGAGAAATGCCTACGTTTGCTTGGTTACTCTCCATTCTTTGCAGCACTCATAGCTGCCACGGAAGAGCGGATGCATCGGCTGTACTAGGAACTCCCATTGAAATAAATGGAGAGTGACCATGCAAGCACAACCACTTCTCTATTTTGTACGGGAAGGGGCGGGAGCGGTGGGAACCGCATCTGTCTGACATTGACGGCATATCGATAGGATATGCCATTAAAGGAGTTGTCTCATTACAAGCTTTCAGCCTATCTCTGTGCCTGGCAGTTGAATTCAGGGGCGTGCTTCTTGTCTGCCTCTTCTCCTCCCTCTTCCCCCCTCCCCTCAGCACACAGACAGCTCTCCTCCATAACTTCTATACAGCAGGGCGAGGGGGTTTGCTGCCAGAGTTAACCCTATGTGTGCCTGCCTAGGTCTGCTGCAGGCTCCTGGATCAGCTGTATTGTTAGCTCCACGGAGACATAGAGAGAGGGCTGATCTATGAGTGTGGAGCCAGAGGTCTGTGAAGCTGTGTATGCTAATAGAGAGCAGGGGGGATGCAAGTGTTCTATACCCCTGTTTAAAGCATACAAATCTGAACATCTCCAGCAACAAACAGACCCTGTCAGAACAGACACAGGGCAGCTGGGAAAGTGTTACTATACTCAGGATGTGTCACTAGTACAGCAAGAGCATAAAGCGGTTCACTTTCCCCCCCTGATCTGTATTGTATTAGAATAGTCACAGCTCCACAGACACATCATGATTATAGTAACACACAGGGTCACGGGCTGTCACAATCTATTGATCAGCCTCATCTCTGCTCTTCTCAATCTGTGTAGAGAGCAGGAGGAAAGCAGGGACACACAGGGTTTAAATCCAGGCAGCACAGACACAGAAGCCAGAGCCCTCCCCCTCCCGCCACTACAGAAGCATACTGTGCAGGAGGGGCTCTCTGCTCTGACTTGTATTCAGAAAGTGATGAGTCATACAGACCTGACAGCCAGTGAGATAAGGATCAACAGGTCTGCTGCTATAGAGATTTTAGAAGCTGATGTACTACTACTAACAGGGCTAACTCAAAAACAGTAGGACTTTTTGTAATGAACATATATTGCAAAGCTGCTTGTTTTTTAAAGATCTTTTAATTAAAACCCAATCATTGTAGCGAGACAACCCCTTTAATGAGATGGCAACATCCCTTTAAGAAATAGTCTAGTCACATTATTATGACCACCAGCTAATATCCAAAATAACGGCTGTGTTTAGCAACGTTAGCTGTTAGATGGAAAGGGAGTGACTCGGTAAGGTCCCTGTAGGTTGTCACCGGTATCTGAGGCCATACTGACTGCATCCCACAGCTACTGGAGGGTGCATGGGATTGGGTGGTCAAGCTCCTCAGGAAGTCAGAATGACAAAAGCAGAATGCTTACTAAGTACAGATTACTAAAGGTGTTAAATGAGATTAAGAAATGCCTGTACAGGCTGGGACTTCTGAAATGTAAAAAAAACCCTGTATTTACCTCTACAGCTGCTCTATACAGGCGAGACTGCTTAGGCCAGTGACTGACTGCCCACAAACAATATTTGTACCGCTGCTTGGGAACTGGCAGAGCTCAGGTTATCTTTTTATTTTACAAGGTTTCTTAACCCCTTCCCGACATAGGGCGTATGGATACGCCCTAGCGGGAAGTGACTTCCCGCAAATGGACGTATCCATACGCCCTGGCGATCGCGCGGGCTTGCGGGCGAGCCACGCACGATCGCAACATGGGACCAGCGGTAAATTACCGCTGGCCGCATGCCATATCACCCCCGGCCCGGTGGGCTCCCGGCCGCGGGTGATTTTCCGCTTCATTACCGCAGCCTGTCATGGCCCGCGATTAATAAAGCCGCAGGCAGGAGGAGTGAGCTCCTCCTGCCTGCTCCCGTCGGCTGCCGCACTGTAGTGCGGCAAACCCATCTCCTCTCTGATGCCCTCGGGAAGTGAACGGCAAATTCCCGGGGTCATCAGTACGTCACCATGCCCGGGAATGCATTGTGGGCATGGTGACAGGCGTTGTCATGGCAACCAGTACACAGTATGATACTGTGCATGGTTCTGCATTCTAACAGCAATCTGATGATTGCTGTTAGAAGATAAAGTGAAAAAAAAATGAAAAAAAAGTAAAAATAAATGTCAAAAGTGAAAGAAAAGTAAAACACAAAACAAAAAATAAACTAAAAACACGTACAACCCGCCCTTTTCCCCTTTACAAACGCCAATCGCCCCAAAAAAGACAAAAATAAATAAAGTACCCATATTTGGTTATCGCCGTGCGTAACTACCCACCCGATAAATCTGTCATGTTATTAACCCGTTACGGTGAACGCCATAAAAAACAAAAACAAAAACAGTCACAGAATTGCGATTTTTTGTACATCCTGCAGCACATAAAATTGAATAAAAAGCGATCAAAAATATATAAGACGCCAAATTTGGGAAACCAAATTTAAAAAACTTCAGTTCATCCCGAAAAAAAAAAGGGTCCAAAACAGGGTCTTGTTTTAGGGAAAAAATTAAAAAGTTATGGGTCCCAAAAGCCCAAGCGATGCATAAATATTTTTTTTAACACAATAAAAAGACTTTTTTTTTTTTTTTAAGGTGTTTTCAAAATTTAAAAAAACTTTATAAATGGGGTTTATCCCCCAATAATCAAACAAACCCAGAGAGTAAAGCAAAACGGGTCAGGGGGATACTGCACAGTGAGCGCTGTTAAAAATAAAAAAAAAAAAAAAACAACTGGGATTGCAGTATTTTTTTTCCCACCCTGCCATCCAAAAACGGAAAAAAAAAAACTGATAAAAATTTCCCGTGTCCCCCCAAAAAATTTTTCCCCAATAAAAAAGTCAACCCCTTCCCGGAAAAAAAAACAAGCCCCTAAAACAGCTCCTTTACACAGAAAAAATAAAAAAAGTTTTTGGTTTCTCGATTTATGGGGGATGAAAAAACCCGTTTTTTTCCTTTTTGAATAAAGTGTTTATATTGTGTAAAAGCGGGTAAAAAAAAAAAAAAATATACAAATTGGATTTGGGCTTGTAATCGTATCGACCAAATGGTAATACAAAGTATGTCTTTTTATACTGCACGGTGACCGTTTTTTAAAAAAAAAAAATTTTAAAAAACATTTCCAGGAATGCTGTATTTTGTTCAAAATCCCTTTCAAAAAAACCCTTAAAAAAAAGTATAAAAAAGGGGCCCATATCCCCCCCATAATGGTATTTAATAAAAACATTAACTCATCCCACAAAAAAACAAGCCCAGAATCACCCCCCCCCGTATAAAAAAACAAAAAACGTTTTTGG
This sequence comes from Phyllomedusa bahiana, assembly GCA_025379985.1. Taxonomy (NCBI): domain Eukaryota; kingdom Metazoa; phylum Chordata; class Amphibia; order Anura; family Hylidae; genus Phyllomedusa; species Phyllomedusa bahiana. The sequence continues at coordinate 134,934 of JAODAL010004096.1, forward strand.
CTAAAATCAAAAAGAACAACATAAAAAACGAAATTTTTTTTTATAAACTATTTTATTGTGTAAAAGAAAATAAAAATAAAAAAACTATTTTAAAATCTTACCTTTGAAATTTGTACCGACCCCCTAGTAAAGATACCCCTGTCTTTTACACTGCACGGGGGAACGCTGAAAAATTGAAGCTCAAAAAACAATGGCGGAAATTTTGCTTTTTCCCCCCTTTTTTTCATACCCCAATGCAAAAAAAAAGCAACTTTGAAAACACCTGTGCCCCCAAAATGTAAAAAAATAACCCCTAATGGGGAACCCTATGGGGCCCGTGCTGAAATCCAAAAAAGGGTTGATTTAGGGAAAAGGTTTCACCCTGTTCTGGAAATTTTGGGGCTTTGTATATGCGACTTTGGGCCCCCCCAAAAAATCGTTTCCCAAAAAAACCCCAAGAAAGCGTTTCCCTATTTTTTTTAAAACCCCCCAGCCAGGGCCCCCAAACGGGAGATTACCCCCCCAATGTGGGGAAATTGGCCCAAAATTTGGAAAAATTGTGTAAAAAGGTTTTTGGTGTTTTTTTTTTTACCGGGAAATTCCTTGAAAAAATTTAAAACCCATTTTAAGAAAAAATTTTCAGATTATTGGAAAAAAAAAATTGTTTTCTTTTTTCACCCCCTAACGCAAAAATTTTTTTTGGGGACCCCCCTGGGGGGTGTATGTCACTACACCCCCGGGAAAAAATTCCTTAAGGGGTTTTTATTTTTCCAATATGGGGTATTTTGGGGGCGTTTATTAATTTTTGGGGAACCCCTTAGGGTGTCCGCAACCTGAAAGGGCCCCCTAAATAAAATGGTAATGAAAATGGGGGAACTCCAGAGTCCAGTAGGTGCTCCTCCTATTTTGGGGGGTTTGGTTGGGGGGCCCAAAAAAAAATGCCTAGGGGGCCCCATATGGGGATATCTCTGAAAACGGCCGGGGAAACTGGGGAAACAAAATTAAGTTTTATTTCCCTGGGTCACATTTAAACCCTTTTTCTTTTGGGAAAAATGTAAAACAAATTAAAAACTGCCCAAAAAAAAGGGAAATTTTGAAATTTCACTTCCCCTTTGGGTTTTTAAATTTTTGAAACACCAAAAAGGGTTAATAAACTTCCTAAATGCGGTTTTGAATACTTTAAGGGGTGTAGTTTTTTTAGATGAGGGGCATTTTTGGGGGAAACTAACATTTCCCGGCCAAAACAAAATTAAAAGTTTTGAAATGGGCTGGTTCTTAAAAAATGTATTTTGGAAAAATTTTTTTTGAAAATTTGGGAAAAATTCTACATAAATTTCCCAAGCCCCCCCCAAAGGGCGTAAAAAAAAAAAAAAACATTTAAAAAAAAGATGGGCCAAACTAAACACAGACTTTGGGTAGATGCCTTTTTTAAAAAAATATTTTTAGTGGAAAAACCATCTTTCCCTTAAAAAGGTCGAAATTTTTGAAGTTTTTAAATTTGGGAAAATTTTTTTAAAATTTTTTTAAAAAATTTTTTGATATTTTTCACAAATAAAAAAAACATTTTTTGGCCAAAATTTCTTTAAATATCCCTTTTTAAACACAAAGTTCAGAGGGGGAAAACAATCTCTGAATCACATGGATATTTAAAAAATTTTCAAAAAGTTATTCTCACATTTAAAATGACACAAAAACAGATTTTTAAAAATAGGGCCCCTGTAAAAGGGCCAAAACTGGTCCCCGGGGGAAAAGGGGGTTTAAAAGGGGGGGTCCAAACCCTTTTTAAAAAGTTTAACAAGCAGTGCCTGAGGCCCTAATAAAATTTAAAATACCCCGCCTCTTTTTCGGGTTTTTTAACTGCCAAATTGGGGGCGTTACCCGTGCAGGCCCCTGATTTGGTTGGGGAGCAGTCATGTGCCACTAATTTACATCGCATCAGTAAACTGCTCCGCACCATGATGTAAGTAGAGGCCGGTGATGGCTGCAGCCAATCGGCGGCTGTAGCAGTGACGTCCCTGTTTGGCAGTTCAAAAATGAAACCAGAAGCCCGGCACTGGAATCCTGGAACGAAGGTAGGTGTGTATTTATGCTATAATTGAAAATGTTATCTAACTTTGGTACCACCGCATCTGTCAGGTTCGGTTTATTAAAATAGAAAAAAAAATTCCCAATGGTAAAATTGATTTTTATTTTTTTCGAATGTCCCCAAAAATACAAAAAAAAGGGGTTAAAAAAATTTTCATGTATCCCCAAAATTCTATTAAAAAAAAACCACAAAAGGGGGGGGGGGGTTTGGGGGGGGGGGGGGGGGGGGGGGGGGGGGGGGGGGGGGGGGGGGGGGGGGGGGGGGAGATTTTAAAATTGGGGGGGGGGGGGGGGGGGGGGGGGGGGGGGGGGGGGGGGGGGGGGGGGGGGGGGGGGAAGGGGGGGGGGGGGGGGGGGGGGGGGGGGGGGGGGGGGGGGGGGGGGGGGGGGGGAGTTTATTTAGAAAACGCAGGAAAAAAGGGCCCTTGGGAAGCACAAATGTAAAAAAAAAAAAAGGTATATTTTCTAAGTGCTAGAATATAGTGAAAGTGTGTCAAATTTGGTATCACAGGAACCGTGCTGACCTGCAGAATACAAGCTACGGCAATAGTACAAAATAGTGAACTCCATAAACACGAAACCTCTGTAAAAGTGGCGCAATTGCATTTTTGTTTTTTTCCCCACATAGAATTTTTTGGGAGGGTTTCACAGTACATTATATGGTACAGTCAATGATCGCATTAAGGGCATGTCCCCACGGCACGGGTTTTCGGACAGTTTTTCAGCCGGTTTGCAGTTTTTCAGACCGCCTAAAAAACCGTCCGAAAATGAGCACAATGGTGCTCTATGGAAAACCCGTGCAGCAGTCCCCACTGCACGGGATTACCGCCCGGCGGCAAAACATTGGAGGAGCACCATCTTCTGTCCAGTTTTCGGACGGAATATGTGCTTCTCAATGGGAGGGCTCTTCTCCGCTCATTGCCCCCTCCCCCCCTCCGTGGCCGTGGGGACGGGCACAAAACAGGACAAAAACCGGCTGGTATTTGTCCTGTCCTGTGCCGTGTGAACGCGCCCTAAAAAGTACATCTTGTCCTGCAAAATAAAACAAGCCCTCATCCAACCATGTAGATGGAAAAATAAGAACGTTATGGCTCTTGGAGGCGAGGAGGAAAAAAACGCAACAGGAAGAGTTTAAAGGGGATGTATCGCTTCCTTACTTCGGCTGAGTCACACTTCTCTTAGCTTCCCAGCTCTGTGAATGCAGGGGCGTTTCTTCCCCTCCCAGCTGGATGACATCATCCCCCCTTCACTGCTGGCCTGAGACTCCCCCCTCCCCGCCCCGCCCCTCTGAGTCCACATCTCACTGTGTCTCTCCATATCAGTCTTATTTTATAAGAGCTGTATACATACCACAGGCTGCCGTCAAACTAATCTGAGCACTGATCTCTCACAGCTGGAGATGTATTACAGCTTTCTAAGAACGGCACAGATCTGCGTGTATGCAGGAGAGTTAGGCACAGGGTCAAAACTTGTCATGTTTTCTCATTGTACAATCTGCTGCAGTCTGTTTCTGCTAGGTGTGGAAACAGAAAATGCTACGGCCCCTAACTCAGAGTCAGAGACACAGCTCCGTGAATCGACCCAGGGGCTGTACAGAATGTAAATGAGCTCTCAGCTAGTGAATTGCAAGGAGGGATTAGACCCACACTGGATATCAGTGTAAATAAAAACACAAGATAAGGGACACTGTGAGAACAAGGCAGCTTTGCTAATGACATCCAATTGCAAAGTTGCTTGTTTTCACTGTCCCCTTATTCTGAATACAAATTAATTAAAACATAACACACCTTTAATTAAAATAAATTTCTAATTTTCAGTATAAATTGTGAGATAATTTTGTCTGTTTTAAAAAAAAAAAAAAAAAAATCTCTTTTCTTTCCAGCCACAGAAACTGACAGAAGAGGAGTGCCTGAAGTCCGATCTGATCCAGATGCTGTTGAGTGATGAATAAACAATCCTTGGACGGTGTCTTTTGCCTTCATCCCCCTGTAACAAAGATCAGCATTTCAAGGGGCATGAACCATGCTCATGCCGATCTGTTGTTCAATTTAAGGAAGGGTGGGGAAGGGGTTGAGGAGGGAATGGGATTTCCACCACATTCCACAACTGATCTTACTGGAGCAATGTAGGGCTAGAAAATATGATCAAATTCAAATAAACTGCTTTGGAGTAATGGCCGCCTCTTTTTTTCACTCCTGGAATTGTGCAGTTATCGGTTTGCATTTCCTCTGCAAGTTACATGAGGAAAAAAGGAAACAAATCTCATCCTCTAGAATTAAGAAAATAAATATGTGGGTGAATACTGCCTAAAAATAGCAGCTTTGTTGGAAGGCAGCAAAGAGTAACAGTACAATACTTGGGCCCTAACTATGAGCACTATGAAATCTATTCAGGCTTCCTCCATACAAAGAACTATGGGCCTCATTAATGAAACCGGTCTATCAGTAAGACTTTGCTGCCCATAGCAAACAATCAGCGCTTGGCTTTCATTTCTTACACTGTTTTGCAAAAATGAAAGCTGAACTGACTGGTTGCTATGGCAATGGCACACACTTACTGCCCCAGTACTCCCAGGTAAAATATCCAGTGACGTTGGTACGAGGAGAAGCCGATGTGCGTCTTCTCCCTACCTCCTTAGCTTAATGGACAGCTCTCTCCCATGTTTGTCTATAGCTGAGGAGACAGGGAGAAGCCTCACATTGGACTCATCTCTTGGGCATAGCGCTTTCCCCCATACCCAGCACAACTTCACTGGATGTTTTACCTGGGAACGCTACAGCGTTTCAGGGTAAGGCTAGGTTCACACCACTTATCCACGGCGTAATTGCGGGGACGGATTTCGCCCGCAATTACGCTGTGTAGTGGGGGTGGGGCAGCCGGCAACTCGCCGGCCCCATAGACTTTCATTATCCACCCGCGTATCTCGCCGGGATAATGAGCATGTCACTTTCTCCCCGCTTGTGAAATACGGCGAGCGGGGAGAGGAGATGGAATCCATAGTTCTCTGAGAACTGTGGATTACTGTAATGACTGGGACGGATCTCGGCTGTATTTCATGCATGTATTTCATTACGGCGCGCAATACGGACTGAAACCCGTCCCAAAATCAGTCTTGTGAACATAGCCGAACACCCACATGGTTGGGACTGGGTAACCTGCAGCTATTTCATGCTGCCAGTCATGCGGGTAGCATAAAAAAGCCGAAAGGTTCCCTTTAACTCTTAGGCCTCGTTCACACGGCTTATTTTGCCGCGGATTGGCGCCGTACTGCGCGCCGGATTTGCGCTGCAGTACGGCGCCAATCCGTCGGAGTCATTACGGTAATCCGATTCCATCGCTCCTCCCCGCGCGGGGAGAAAGTGACATGCACATTATTTACGGCGCGTACGCGCCGTAGATAATGCATTGTCTATGGGGCCGGGTAGCGGCGCCCCTGCCGCGCTCCTGGCCCGCCCCCGTCCCGCCCCTTATTCACGGCGGATTTGAGAGCGCACAAATCCGTCGGGAATAAGCCGTGTGAGCACGGCCTTAGGATATGTTTACATGGGGTTATTGGATACAGTTTCGATCCAAAAGCGATGCGTAAAACGCATCCAAGACGCAGGTGCATGTTTGGATGTGGTTTTGCTGTAGCAGAAATGCACCCTATAGTTTTAAATAGGGCGCCTGCTGCATCAAACGGATCAAAATATAACATCGATTCTTTGAACAGATCCGAAAGACGCATGTAAAACACGTGTTCTTTACATGATGATACGGGTTTTACATTGAAATCAATGTAATCACACTGCACATTGTGAGATGCGTGTTTGGGTCCGAAACACAGATCCAAAACGTGCATCTAAGAAACGTATCCAAAAACGCCATGTGAACATACCTTATTGAAAGTATGTGATACAAAGTAAAAACCTTCAATATATAGTAACAAAATATTTTCAGTAGTTTCTCCTATAAGGTCTTGCCAATTACTGGATCAAAAGGTGAGGTTTATAGCTTGTTGCCAAGGGATAGGACCTGTAGTTCAGTTTGAGCTATCTGGTCAGGCATGCTCAGTTCAAGCGCTAGGAGTTTGAGCTATGTGGTGAGGGTGGAACTAGGGGCTAATGTAAGGGGCTCAGCAGTGGGAGAGCACAGTAAAAGGTGCAGAGGAGGGTGGAGATGTACTGTACAGCAGCCAGAGGAATACAAGGAGAAGGAAAGCCTGGAACAGATATTAGCCATGCATGATGGGAATTGTAGTGTTCTACCCACATGAGCTGCTGCTGAAGCAATGGCCACTCCTGCTGAGGAGAAGCATGGAGGGAGCAGCAGTGTGACAAAATGTCCCTTATACATGTAGGATTAGTGTCTCACTGCTGCTCTATGTGTAATAACCGCTTTTGTGTCTGAACTCCGAAATAACACATTCTTATGGTGTGGCTACCAGTGGTGGATAAAGGCTGAGAAGCCAGTAGCTGCACTATTGTGCAAAGTATACTGCCAAAAAAGTATAATTATTGGCTACTGCATGGAGGTATGATTTATACACTACCCCAGTGGGTGCAAAGGGAGAATGAGCTATAACTGGTTTCACAAACCACAATGGTTTATGCAGTTTGTTTTACTGTAAAACCAGAGCTGGGTCCAGCAAGAAGGACTTAAAATTTATGTCCCACGTCTTCTGAATCTACTCCTGACTTTGGTTGGGAGGGAAAAAAAAAACACTTTACATACTATCCTATTCCCAGTTTTACATACCATATATACTAGAGTATAAGCTGAGTTTTTCAGCACAAAAAATGTGCTGAAAAAATCCCCCCTCGGCTTATACTCGAGTTACTGTCGGCGCTCGGGCGCGGTGATGGCCCGTGCGCCGACAGGCACGCTTCAGTTATATGCGACTCCTCAGGGAGCGCATATAACTGAAGGCCGAGTACCTGACAGCGTCCGGGCGCTGCGGTGGCCCGGCACTGTCAGCGATCTCCTCCCCTGTATGCGACTCCTCTGGAGCGCACACAGGTGAAGAGATAGCACTGCGGAGCAGGGAGCAAGCGCTCCCTGCTCCGCAGTGGACTCCGGGCGGCCGCAAACTCGCGGCTGTACGGAGTTTCCGGCACAGGCAGCGCGTGCGCGGCCTGATGACATCACCCGCCTGTGCCGAGAAGACCGAGGAGCGCCCCTGGGAGACAGAGCAGTGGGGAGCCAGGTAAGTGGTTTTTTGTTTTAAAATCCTACCTATACCCTAGGGGGACCTATACCTGCCTAGGGAGACCTATGCTGCCCATAGCCTGCCTAGGGGGACCTATGCCTGCCCATAGCCTGCCTAGGGGGACCTGTACCTGCCTAGTACTGCCTATAGCCTGTCTAGGGGGACCTGTGCCTACCTAGGGGACCTATACCTGCCTAGGGGGACCTATACCTGCCTATGAGGGCAATTACCTGCCTAGGGGGACATAGAGCTGCCTATACGGGATATTAAACTGCCTATACATGCCTATAACCTGCCTATGGGGGACATTAAACTGCCTATGTAATTTTATGGGTATCTATTTTTATTTTTAAAATTTTTAGATTTTATTTTATTTATTATTTTATTTTACAGATCATTGTCCAACTCTCAGCACCACCAGTACTGCCGGACTCTCACAGCGTTGTGATTTATTTATTTTTTTTTTTTTAAACTAGCATACTGCTGCTTTTTTTAAAAAAGATAAAAATTATACTCCTCTCGCCTGGGAGTCAGCAGTGCGCCGCTCTCACCCTGCCCCAGTCTTCTGTCAGACGCGATGTCACTTCTGCAGTGGTCACGTGCCATTGGCTGACCTCACCGTTCTAAGTACTTTCTTTTGCACACCGATATCTGCCACATAACCACTGCAGCCAGTCAGCAGTCCTATTTGAGAGAAGACTGGAGCAGCACTGGATTCAAGACGAGTACAGGTTTTTTTTCTTCTTTACTCAAAAAAAAGCAGCAGTACGCTATTTAAAAGGGTGTTCCCACACAGCGAAGTGTACTGCACAGGTCAGCTCTGGTGGCTGCGAGCCAACCGTGCAAGAGACTTTGGAGGGCAGTGCTTGTGCCCATCTTTCCTTTAACTTGTATAGACGTTACGACTGCGTGGTTGGGGGCTCCTATAGAGGTGAATAGGGAGCCACAAGCACCTCCCCCCTCATTCTCATGCACGGCAGGCTCGCAGAGAGCTGACCTGTGCATTATGCTTTGCTTCATGGGAACACCCTTTAAGGAAAAAAAAAAAAAAATGTCCTCGACAACCCCTTCAGTGCATATTTTGGTGTGTTGAGACAGTTTTACACACCAAAACACGTATAAAAAAGCAACTGCAGTGTCCCATTGTTTTTTGGGGAATATACACTGCAGTTAATATCGTGAAGTATATCACATTTTTATGGATGTGGATTCCAAATATGTTCCACATAAAAAAAAAAAAAAAAAAAGCCGTTCTTGTCAATTATTCCGATTTTCCATGAAGATAATAAAGCAGGAACCAGGACTCCGATTACCCCTATAGAGTGGGGTGATGGCGGCATCCTAAAATGCAGTGAAGTCTGCAACAGACTTTCAAGATCTACCTCAGATTTCTGCCACAAACTACACGATATTAAGGATAATTTTGCCTTTATAGTGTTGGGTGAGTCCAGATCCAATACAGGGTCATCTCTGCAGCTGGTGCTTCTCAGCAGTCTTTTCCCCGAGTATGATCGTTCATCATAATAAAGGTGGCAGCAGTCACATTCTAGATAGACCGGGACAAGTAACGTCTTTCATTTCCCAATGGTATTGTTCTGCGGCTGCTGCTCTGCCAGGGCTTGCTGCAGCCTCATCCTCTTGCGGGAGTAGTGCTGCCAATGTAGGATTTGCTGCTCATCAATAAACTTGGCGCACTGAGCGTTCACCAGTTCTTTCCGGTAGTGTTCATACTGCAGTAACTCCAGCATGTGCCAGCACTGTGGGTCCCTGGGGGGAGGGGCCAGCTGTTAGAGGCAGAATAAGATCATGAAGGTCACAGAGGAGCCCTCATGCCCCATTATACACCAGCTTATGTTAGTAAAGTGGAAACGGTAACCTAAGTATAGGTGTCAAATAAATGTCTGGTTTAGTAAATTGTATCCCCATGAAGTAACGATGCTGGGGGCTGGGTTATTCCTCCTGTAAAGACATCTATAAATCGAGACTCCATCTTACCATTGTGCTTGTCAATGGGGCATGTCCCTGCACTGTGCAAACAGTACTGACAAGGTCAGGCTGTGGAAGGCTAGGTTCACACGGCTTATTTGCAACGCCCCGCAATTACGGCGTGTGGGCGGGGCGGGAGCGGGGGGCCGACACCTCGCCGGCCTATAGACATTCATTACCAGCGGCGCGTAATCGCCGCTAGAAAATGACATGTCACTTATCTCCCCCCGCGGAGCAGGGAGAGGAGGCGTAATCCATAGTTCTCTATGAGAACTGTGGATTACCGTAATGACTGGGGACGTATTCCAGCCGTAATTCGCGCAGTACGGACTGAATAACGTCCCATTTTACGCCGTGTGAACATAGCCTTACATGTCAAAAACCGCTGTATGAACATACCCAAAGGGTCAGAGCTCTCGCCCGCTTGAGTGGAATTTTTATAATATGAAGCAGGTGTTTTTAAAGTTATGGCTGATCATTGTATACTTTAGATAATTTATCTTTCTTTAGCTGGCTAGGATATGAATTTTAATTACAGGAAGTCCTCGACTTACATCTGTGCCCTAGTTCGAAAACAGAGACTTATGGGGGATGCTGGCACTTGTAGTTCCATGTTCCACAGCAGATAGTAGCTGTGGAGCGGCAAGTTCCAGCATGCCACAGCAGCACATGAGGTGAAATCTTCTTAACAGAGGCACAGACAGCAAAACAAATGTAAAAACCCTTCCCTGCACTATCCAAAACTAAAAAAAGAACCTTTTGTGCTGGAGTTACATTTAATAAATATACCTGTTCTGACTCAGGTCCTGTTCACACAACGGATTTGGCCGCGGGTACCACGGCCAAATCGCGCCTAGTTTATTAACATGGTTTCCTATTGGAAACCGCGTTAATATTCACACGCCGCGGCTCCGGGGCCAAACCCGCGTGTGTAAAGAACTCTCCTGTCAATTCTTGACAGGAAGTGCTCTGCGCGGCGGCTGCGCGGTGCTGGCGCGGGCGTCGCTGCGGGTGGTGCGCGGCTCGCCCCCTGCTATTAATTTGCATGGGGGCAAACCCTCGGCGCAAGCCGCGCCCCAAACCACGCCCCTCCCGTGCCGAGGCCACGCCGCAAACTCTCGTCGGGAGAGGCGAGTTTGCGGCGAGGTTCGAGGAGGTTGTGGCCGCGGCGAAAACCGCAGTGTGAACATGCCCTTACATACAAATTCAACTTAAGAATGAACCTACAGTCCCTATCCCGTTCGTAACCCGAGGACTGCCTGTATCAGACATAGGTAAATATACAATACTTTTAGGCCTAAAAATCCTCTTGAAACACATCCATATGTTTAACTTCAAATCAGAATTCTGCAATCCCATAAGAAAAGCAGGAAAACACACACATCATTTCATCTCAGGCTTACTTTAGGTATTTAGCATAGTCTGGATCCTTCCAGTAGAGTAAATATTTCAGGTAATTTACAAATGGCTTCTCCTTGAAAAATCCTCTTTGTGCTAGGACTGAAAACAAAGATCATCATCATTAATAGGTGCCACTGGCAGTCAATGCACGCAATTTACTGCTAAGGACGTGTTCACATTTCAATTATGTCCTACATTTGGTATATGCTCCAAACATAGGGATGTCAAATGAATATCCTTTTGCCTAATCTCAGGCTAGTATATGTCAGGATACCTTTTTATCCCCCCCCCCATTTTTATCAAGGAGTTCACCACTCGCATGTTTTCATGTTAGAGTCCTTTGACAATAAGCTGACCACAAGATATCCCCCTGCTGGGATCCCCAGTAATAATCTTTGAGAAAACATGTTATATTTCCCTGCACCACAGGGGAAATAAAGCATTATAGTGTGCACTCATCTGAGTTTGTTGCCTACGTAAAGCAGGACAGGTCCTCCAGAACGAGATGCTTTTTGTAACCATTCCCTACTCCAAGAGTATCCCAGTCATGGGACTCCCTGCTCTCAGGATTTCCTACTGGAGTAAATAAAAATAGTTTTACCCCTTTCATAAACTGTGTAAAAAGTATTATTAAAGGGGTTGTCTCACTACAAGGATTGCTTTTTATGTTAAGGATCTTGCAAAAACAAGTCACTTTGCAATGTATGTCCATTAACAGTGTCCTACCTATTCTGAGATATCCCCTCTTGTATGGGCTGCATCAGCTCCTGTTGTTGCTATAGCTACAGACCCGTTTGATCTCTCCCGATAGGCTGCCAGTGCTGGTCGCTATAGCTACAGACCGGGCTTCTACTGCAGCCTAGCAAAAGCCAGTAAACACGCCCTTGAATTCAAAGTGAAACTAAGAAAACAGGACTGAGGTAACATGAATCAATATAGTGAGACAACCCATTTAACTTGTGACTACCGAGGCCAGAAATTGGCTGCAGTATTACATGATCACAACACCATCTGTTTTTTTGGATTTTTTTTTTTTTTGTTTTTTTAAATCACTGGGTTTTAAAAACATGGACAATTCCTTTTAGTGACTGTAGCCTCATCAAACTTGTAGAGACAAATTAAAATCTGGGGCACTGGCAAATAGAAAAGACAGAGTGGACAATTTTTGCCGTCTACTAAAAATGAAAGGAAGTTGGACAGTTGCACTCTGCTCCCACCGACTTCAATAAAAAAATAATAAAAATTATATCTGGCTTTTTAGAGGCCACGTTTGTAATTTGGCAGAGATGATGGAGGGCACAGGCTTTTTTCCCCCCCACTTACATTTACAAGTTGTGCAGAAGAGCTGGATTCTGCCACTGCAAATAGCAATGGTCATCAGCGACCGGTGTTTTCTGTGTTCTAGTGTTAACATGTCAGGAAGTACAACACATTCCATCAGATTTTGGCTTTTGATGTAATTCTACATATTATATTAGAAAAGCCACAATTTTAAAATATAAAGTTATTACTGTAATCATTCTCCATTTCCACAGTGCAAAGGAAAATTTATTCCCCACAGCTGCCGTGCACACGACATACAGGCAGCATTAATACCCTTCTAGGACACTTACAATTCAGGTAATTAGGATTTGCCAAACATTGAACAAATTCCAACTCTAACTGGAATCGAATTCTTGCTTGCTCATCTGAAAGAAAAAAAAAAAAAAAAAGAAAGAATTCATTAACAAAAGTCGTAAGACCAGTGAGAAGAAGTTTCATAGGTTTATGTTTGGACCCCAAATTTTTTTAATTCCTGAAATTAATCTTTTATGTCTGGGCAACTTCATTTAGTGCTCCGCCCACAGGCAACAGCCAGGATCTGGGCAACTTCATTTAGTGCTCCGCCCACAGGCAACTTCATTTAGTGCTCCGCCCACAGGCAACAGCCAGGATTGGGCACTTCTTTGTGTCGACAAACAGCAGGATCTGGGAACTCATTAGTGCTCCCCAATGCAACACCGGATCTGCACTTCATTTAGTGCTCCCCCCACAGGTAACAGCCAGGATCTGAAGATTTGGACCTCATATCCTCTTACACAGTACAGAAAAGATGGTCTTTAAAAGGCCTTCCAGACTTCTGCGCAGGAGTGCAGTAAAGCAAACACTTAAAGGGGATCTCCAACTTATTTTTTCTAAATAGGGTACTGCTGCCTTTTAAACATGAAAAACCTATACTCACCTCTTCACTCACCTGGGATCCAGCGATGCTCCCTCCTTACCCTCCGCCAGTCTCCTGTTATCTGTTGATCTTCTTCCACAATAATTGTGGACTGGCTTCAGTGGTCACATGGCAGTAGCTGACATCACCATTCCACGAACTTGCTTCCGAACAGTGATGCAAGCAGAAGCACATGACCACGATAGTGATGTTATGTTGGAAAGACGACAAGATAAAGCTGGATAATGCTGGATCCAGAGGAGAGGAGAGGTTTTTATGTAATAGGTAACAGTATTTAGAAAATAAGTATAGAATAAGTTGGAGAACCCTTCAATGTATTCTTCGGGTATGTTCACACAGCGCACTGCTTCGCCTACTGTACACACCGCAATACGCCGGATGTATTAGACGTGTGCACTGGCCAGCGTATAATTCTAAAAGGGAGAGGAGGGGCCGGCCCCATTCACTTCTATTATCTCCGGCATGGGAATAAGTGACATGTCGCTTCTTTCACCCGGCGCTCAATATCTGGAGGCAAATCATAGCTCTCCATGAATTACCGTATTCACAGCTTAATAACATGAGCATGAAGGCAAATTATTATTAACTATATTTACATCTATGTAGCAATATTATGTATTACACAGTATACGATACACACTATTTTCTACTATGTAACAATATCATAAACTGACTGTTTCATAAAACCCTGGTGATATAAATGTCTTCATCCGAAGCAGAATTCACATAATGTTTACAAGGTCATGGCAACAGAGCCGACTGATACATGCTGCTCAAATGATTTTCCATTAGGGTATGTTCACACGATGTATTGTGGCACATACAGAAGGCGCCGCAGTATATCGTGACTTTCGGGAGCTCGCGCTGATCAGCGCGTACTCCCGTGGCGCGGAGGGGGGGGGGGGGCGCAGCCCGCCAGCCCCATAGACACTTCACATATCCCCGCGCGTACAATACGATCATATTGTACGAGCGGGGAGAGGAGGCGTAATCCATAGTTCTCTATGAAAACTATGGATTACTAGAATTTCGGCACCCGTCTCGCCCGTATTAGAGCGCAAATACGCAGCAAAATGCGCGCCGAAATTACGCCGTGTGAACATAACCTTAGAAACCATGTAAATCGGATTGCAGTCAGATTAGACAATGATTCTAAAGGTAAGTTTTTGATGCATTTTTTTGGAAGGCACAGCGATTAATGCTGTACATTGCTGCACAAAAACGCATCCAAAAAAATGCACCAAAAACGCACCGTGTGAAAGCACCCTAAAGCAGATTCAGCTCTGAACCGGCGCCAAAATCAGCATCTAAACCAGCCATTTGCATAGAGGGCAATAGGTGTTGTCAGGTTCACATCTGCAGTAAAGATTCTCCATCACAGACTCCAGAACAAGATGGATAAAATAGCGCCGCACTATCCTGTTCTGTAAAACGACACCATGGCAGAAACCTGATGGCCCTCAGAGTTGGTCAGGTCCATCAGGCGTCGCTGGTGTTCATCAGGTAATGGATCCGGCACCGCTGGGATTTTTGAATTTCTGTAACAATGCTATGACCCGGGACAGCTCTGACAGCAGCAGGCCTTTAAAGAACCTCCCACTGTGCTAAACTAGAAAATGAACCCACCGCTACCTCTCCCATAAGCACCGACCCAGCGCTGCCAGAGCTCCAGTATCCCCCCCCCCCCCCACCACCACCACTGATCATGGATCACATGATGCTGCCGCCAATCACTGACCTCTGTGGTCACATCTTGTCAATAGATTTTACTTTAGTCATGAGATAAGAGGGTTTTTATGTGCTCTGAAGTGCGCACAGGTTTCTATGGTTACCTGCATAACAGATGGAAGTCTGTAATCTGATTTGCTGAGAGCAGGGAGTGATGTCAACCCACTGACAGACTGAGATTGAAGCAACCTAGTTATATCTAACAAGATTAGCTTCACTAAACAAAAGGTACATGTGCTGAGGACTGAAAAGCCTGGCTTTATCTGTAATCTTAGTAGAGATAACTCCTGCTCTGTCAGAGTAAGCTGAATATGCTTATCACTGCTGTAGAACCACTCACAGCCTGAGACAGAGTAAGTTCAAAACTGCTAAAACTAAGTGAAACAGCACGTTGAGAATACCCCTTTAAGTGTGGGTTCGTTCTCCATGTCAGCACAGTGCCAGGGAGATTTTTGGACCTCCCGATGGCAGTGCCCTCCCAGGTATCCTCGTTCTAGCATCAGGCGTGAAAAGACTCCGTCAGGAGGTGACGCCAACAGGGCACCGTACGACTGCTGGCGAGTATTGGCAACGTGGCCCACTTTAATCACACGACCTGTGCCCAATATTCACCAGGTGTCACACAGCGGCCATGACAACGTGCCCAGCCTGTCTACATGCGATATTGGCACAGAGGCCGCCACCAGCCATTTGTATTACTACATACACTGTGGCCAGCAGTGACGCATCAGTCACAAGATGGAGCAGTGTGGACAGGGCTGTGTGAGCTGCTCTAAACCACCCATACATGTGCGTCATCACTAGACATCAGCTCTATAACAAGGCGGCCAGGGCGCAATTCCATGGAGGGTCCCAAGTCACAACAGAGATGCGTGGATAGGATTTATACTATATGACCGTCACAGCGCGGCCCCAGGTACCCGGTGTTACACAGACACTTCTACAGCAGGACTATCAGGCCTGCGCCCCTCTCCCTCCGTGCTCAGAACTCCACATACCAGTCTCCATTGAGCCGGCCGCCATCACTGTATACAACACCAAGAGCGGCGGAAGCGATCACACTGAGGGCGGAAGCTGTTATCACGGTTCTCCGGGCGGAAGTACTTGGCGCATGCGCAGTACACGCCCGCTGTCCTATATCGTGGCGTATGGAGGGAGTGGCTTCGCTGTTGTCTGCGGTGTCTCTGCTCAACAATGTGGGTTCTTATTCGCTTTACTCCCGGTGGAGTCAGTCAGTAACAGCGGGGCCGTAACAAGAAGCATCATGGCCTCTGTATTGTGTCCTCTACTGCAGAGAGTCTCATCAGGACACAACTGTTACTACACTACGTAATTCAGCCCAGAGGCTGCAGGAAGCCTAATGTATAGTGCACACCCTGCCTGACACTGCCCAGGCTACTCATATAATAGCAGAAAAAATATGCATTAAAATATTCCCGAAAATCTACGCGCTATAAACTGACTTGTTATCAGTAGTCAATGTAGAATCAATATAGCAGACATGTAGATGAATTTACTTCACCAGATATACAATAAATAGAGTCTCCAAACAATTTTCTGACAGTGTCCAACAATGTATCACCTCATAATACCCAGAGACTATCAATCATTAGATAAATAGCATACAGCGTCATCGATAGTCCACTCACGGTTCTGAAGTCACTCTTTAGATGGAGGATGATGTAACCACTGAAAAAAAGTCCTTATAGAACACTTGATACTCCTATTATATACTATCTAGGTGGAGCACCCGCCCCGAGAAGGGCGACCCCGCCTATCGGTGGCTCTCCATACAATACACTGATACATCCTATATGATGTCAGCATGCAGAACATTCCGACGCGATTCACCAACATGGATCATCGGGGGACGATGATATTGTCTACAAATACGTATTGATGGTGGTAGTGCTAGATGCAAGTGATACCATGAATCAACTAGCCATGATTAAAACCCTACGTGACATATGTATCTAGGACTACCACCGCGGAACAGCAATGTTAAAATACTGTCAGATTTTCAACTGTATTTTATAATAAGCTGTGCAGATATAACCTTAGGCTACGGCCACAGCAGTGGTTTACTGTCGGATTTTATGCGGATTAAAGAGAACCTGTCACATAGGTTATGCCCCCTTGCTGAGGGCAGCACAAGCTAGTGTCAGACCTGCTGTTCCCAGCGCTGTGTCCCTTATTCTGTAAGATGCTGGAGTTTTAGAGCATTTAAGTTTCAAATCTTATTCATGAGCAGGTGTTAGCCCGCCCACCAAAGGCTAGCCCCGCCACTGACAGTTATTAAACATGTTTCTACCTATTCAAAGTAATAGGTTTATCCGTTGAGATGGGCGGGGCTAGCCTCAGGTGGGCGGAGTTTGAAAAAAACTGACCCTTTATACGATTCTTTTCTGGCTGAAAACTGCAGATTTGAGCATTAAATACTCTAAAACTCCAGCATCTTACAGAATAAGAGACCCAGTGCTGGGAACAGCAGGTCTGACACTAGCTTGTGCTGCCCTCAGCAAGGGGGGGCATAATCTATGTGACAGGTTCTCTTTAAAGGGGTGTTCACACGGCACCGACAAAATACCGGTTGGATTTTCGAACCGGTATTTGGTCTTTTTTTGGCACACAGGGGGACGGCTTTTCTCCATGGTTTGCAGCTTCAAGCCGCTCCCCTTTCCACCCACATGTTTATGTTCTGCCTGAAAACCAGGCGGAAGAATGAACTTGTTCTAAGTTTTTTGTTACTCTGGTGGTATCAAAAACCGTCCAACGGAAAATCCATTCAGTGGGGACTGCTGTATGGATTTTCTATTAAAGTCTATGGGGAACGTTACATGTCACTTTTCAGTTTCTTAAACCACAAACCGTCTGAAAAACCGACCAGAATACCATACCATGGGGATAAGCCCTAATTATTTAGAATCTGCAAATAAATACGACTGTAAATCATTACAGGAGAAATACACCCCATGAAGTCACTGTAGAGCCGATGCGGGTCTGAAAGCTAGTTTGTATATACAGCGATCGGGAAGGCAGGGATGGCAATAAACCGTCCCTGCCTTCTCAGCTGGAAACCATTTGTGCAGCTGTTCAATAAGTATTAGCAGTGCTCTTGGCACGATCGTTTCAGATGTTCCTGGATCTTTATAGTCTATGGGTGGTCTGCATCTAGTTAAACGTAATAAAAATGAAAAACCCTTTTTCCCCCCCAAAAAAACCCCAAATTTTGTAAATGAAAAAGATACACATAATAGTTACCGCCGCACCCGTAATGATCTGATTATAAAATTATCGTGTTATTTAAGGGGGTTTTACCACAAAGGCATTTCATGTCTGATTTTTCCTTTCTTCAGCTTTCAGTGTGCTCAAAAGGGGGCTTGTCATAATTTGGAACTGCATATCATGTGACCCAGCAGGCTGTCATCACCATGCCTTTCCCCACAATTTGCTTACTCTAGCCAAACAAAGGTCTGTGTATGTAAAGAGCTGTAAGTAGCTACAATATAGTTGAATGGTTAGCACCTCTACCTTTTAGCATAGGGGACCTAGGTTCAAATATATGCAGAAGCAATACGTGATTGATGTATCATTTTTCCTTTTATTTATTTGTACCGTTTGACTAATTACTAACGAATACAGTGGACAGCAGTAGAATGACAGTACTTGGGGTTGAACACTCGCTCTGCAGTGAGTGTGTGTGATTACTAAGCAGGGAAGAGACTGACAGTAGCTGCCTGAAAGGAGAGATGATATCTGAGCATGTGCCGCCAGAACTGTGGAGCTCTCCTCACTGGTCGTATCCCCTAGAGACAAGCGGTGCACTATGGATCACTAAGGGAGCAGCTGAAACAAAAATGGTGCAGAATTTGTAATAATGAATGATGAATGGTGAAAATGTTTATTATTTAATTTGCAAGTTTCACACTTCAATTTTACTTGATGGGAAAATTACTTTAATTTTTTATGGTGAAAATTATGCCGCAAAGGAAAATCCCCATGCCCATGTCAGAATTGCATTTTTTATCTAGCCTCACAAAAAATTAGAATGAAAAAATAATGAAAAATTCTTATGTGCCCAAATATAGTACTAATAAAAAAGACAGCTTATCCAACAAATAAAAACCCATCACATAGCTCCATCAATGAAAAATAAAGTAATGGCTTTTTGAATACCATGATTTTTGTTTTGAAGTGGATGATTTATGGAGATGAGGAGGGGTCTGTAAAGGGGTGTGACCTTAAAAAATGGCTGTAAAAAGCCACACCTTTTACAAAGTTAATACTGCTCTGTGTGAATTTACCTAAAGACAATTTTTAAAAGTTGGCACATAAGTTCTTAGTCTGTCTCACCCAGTGATATATAGTTTTCATTTGATTGCCACAGAGGAGGCCCAGTATTTAATATTTTTTTTTCACTTAAGCCAATTTCAGATGAAAGCCTTAGGGTACATCTACATGGCAAGGATTTATAGTTGGTTTTTGATGTTGATTTTGAAACCGGTGAAAATCAACTGTAAATAATCCCCATAGACCTCAATAGAAAGTCCCAGTAGTAGTCTACACAGCTCAGATTTCTGACGGTCGGATTTCAAAATCAACAGTTTTCAAAAAACTTAGAACATCTAAATTATTTCACCAGATTTCACTTGGAAAATGGTGGAAAATGCACTGAAAACCACTGAAAAAAAGGGCCAAAAAATGAAAACCGAGTGTAAAATTCTGGTGAGATTCTTATTAGATTCCGACCAGTATTTCGTCCTTGCAGTGTACATGCAGTCTTAGGGTATGTTCACAGAATTTGCATCTAAAATCCGCCCCATTACAATTTTAGACCATAAAATGTAGATGTAGATTTTGCAATGTTTTTTTTTTTTTACACAGATTGGCCCTATTTAAATAGAGCTAGTCCCTATCTCGGCTACTTGACAGGGAATCTGAGTGGATTCTGAGAGGACCTGCGTTCACGTGCTGATCCTAGTTCATACCCTGCGAGTGCCAGCTGTTAGATACAGTCAGCACTAGTGGCAGTGACAGTGCTGGCAGCGAAAACAGCTCAGATACCGACCATTTAACCATTTAGATGATGCTGTAAACAAGGCCGCAATATCTAGTCAGACAACGAGGCTGTGGTCCATTCCAGCCCCTGATCAGCCTCCCCAGTAACTCAATCACAGGGTGCAGTTTGATTGCCAGAGTAGTCAGGGACCTAATAAAAGCCTCCATGGTTGCCATGATTGTACTGCTATTACACCTACCATAGGCCATAATCAGAGTAATAACAGACCAATGAGATGCCTACATGCTGCAGTACATCAATAAAAAAACTTTTTCCATTTGCCATATAGAAATAAACAATGAAAAAGATAAACACAATTAGTATTCCCACATCTGTAATAATCTGATCAACTCAGAACCATGTTATTTATCCTGCATGGTGAACACTGTAAAACGAAGGAAAGAAAAAAAAATCATATCTAATGCCAGGATTGTGGTTCTTTGGTCATCCGACCTCCCAGAGAAATAAAAAGAGGATCAAAAAGTTGCAGACACTCTAAATCAGGGGTCCTCAAACTACGGCCCGCGGGCCACATGCGGCCCGCCGAGGACTTTTAACCGTCCCGCCGCTGCCATCTGCCGATCGTTGACATTTAGCAAGGCACCGGGATGGCAGCGGCGGAGCCACAGTCCTCTGAGTTACTGCTGCGCTCTCTGTTAGCTGGCCCCTTCCGACACGCTGCTTGTGATGGCTCACATCACTCGTCACCACCCACGGCACCTCCCATATGATAGGTGATCGCTCCTAGACATGCCGGGCAGTCACAGCGACCCCATGAGTTATGTGCTCATCAGACCTCTGCCCATCCCCACCCAGAAAGGGCACAGAATCCAGGCCAGGAGCCCATCACATTACAGGTGCTGGGGGCAGTGCAACCGGGATGACGTCTTCAGGGACAACTACTACCGCAGGCAGAGGCAGCTGTCCCAGCAGGTGTACAACGCCCCCAACTACAAGCCCTATGAGGACCTGGTACACCCACTAGTGCTGGAGACCAAGAGGCTCATCCTGCACTCACTGGGACGAGAATAAAAGGTACCATGTGCAAGTGCACCTACTACCATCAGCCTGAGGGACACATGGGGCAAAGAGGGACTGACAGGAATAGACCTGGCACCGGTCAGGGGGGATACATGAGGCACAGATCTGAGGGACTGACAAGACTAAACCTGGAGGGCGGACACTCTGCAATGTATAAATTGCAGAGTGTCCGCCCTCCACCACTCACTCACTGGCACCTCAGTATATTGTAAGTGTCTGCCCTCAGGCACCTCCCTTCTACTGCTGAGGCTGACTTCCAGAGCAGGATGTGAGGTCAATCCTCAGCATTCCCGCCACAGGAGAGAAGCCATGAGAGGCAGAGCCGGAGCCCTGGAGTGCCAGGGCATGAGCCACCCCCTCTCCCTCCGACTCCGGGCAGAAGCCCCCCTGAGTGCCAGGGCAGGAGCCCCCCTCAAGTGCCAGGGCAGGAGCCCCCACTTCCCCCACCGAGTCAGGACAGCCATGAGACAGGAGCCAACTTGGTCGGACAGAGGTGACCACCTTTTTTGAAGCCCCTTATAATTATTATGGATTGTATTGTGCTTTCCCAGTCCCTGTTGCTTGCTTAGCTTGTCAGGTGTCTGGGAAAGCTGGGTGAAGACCTTACTAGAGCTCACAACGTCGGACACATTTGTTATAGATTTCACAGTTTTTTCCCCGATGACAAATTTGTTAGTTTGGTAGTGATCTATTCCTAGCACCCATCCCTGATTACTGTTTAGAAGACTTGTCATCTGGGAGAGCTGGAATCTATAACAAATGTGGTCAGCAATGGGGATTCTACAAATGTTGTCATGTGAGTGACCAGCAGTGATGTATATACCGATACAAATCCCCTATGGGGAAAAGTGAAAAAGTAAAAAAAAAAAAAGTGAAACACATAAAATAAAAACACATATACCGCCCTTTACAAACACCAATCGCCCGAAAATGATCCAAAAATAAAGTACACATATTTGGTATTGCCACGTATGTAACAACCTGCCCTATAAATCTGTCATGTTATTTAACCCGCACGGTGAACGGCGTAAAAAGAAAAAAAATCACAGAATTGTGATTTTTGTTCATCCCTCAGCACGTAAAATGTAATAAAAAGCGATCAAAAATGCTAATAAATGCCAAGTGGCACTAAGTAAAATGTCAGTTCATCCCGCAAAAAAAAAAAAAAAAAGTCTTACACAGCTCTGTATAAGGAAAAATAAAAATGTTCTGGCTATCGAAAGACAGCGATGCATAAATATTGGTTTACACAATAAAAACACTATAAAAAAAAAAAGCGCTTCAACATGAAAAATTATATAAATTGGGTATCGCCGTAATCGTATCGACCCGCAAAGTAAAACTTTTTTTTTTTTAAACTATATTCCGGCCCTCCAATGGTCTGAGGGACCATTAACTGGCCCCCGGTTTAAAAGTTTGAGGATCCGTGCTCTAAATTGTTGCCAATTAAGCGTTTAATGCTTCTTGACTTTCCTGTACGTCATGGTGCAATGCCTGTTAATGCACCATGACGTCTGTCATGGGGGCTGGCGCGGGTGCCGCGGCTACCCGCGACCACCCCCCTCCCACCCGAGGTCCGGCGCCGAGCCAATTACCCGTCCACGCTCCAGTGTATGCTGCTCCTGCCTGTCCCGGCCAACACGCGCATACCCGCTCCCTAGGGCGTGCGCGCGATGGCTGGTCTGGATTTAAAGGACCAGTACGCCAGTAAATGGGTCAATTGCCCGGGCCCGTGGTCCTATTTTTAAAGGGGTACGCCCCCAGCACTCTCTGCCAGATTGTTGGTGTGCGTTTGCCTTGTTTAGAGTGTTGGAAAGTCCTGTCTGATTACCCGTGTACCTGTCCGTTCCGCTACGTTTCCTGACCTTGCCTGTTTGCCGCCTGCCCTGACCGTCTGCCCGTCTCTGACCACGAACCTCTGCCGCCTGCCCTGACCTCCTGCCCGTCCCCGACTACGCCTCTGGATTCCGATTTTGTATCTCGCAGTACCCCGGCCGCCATCGCATGCTAGTCACGTCAGGGGTAGCGACCTGGAAGCCTCACACCGCAGCAAGTCCATCCCGCTCTGCGGCGGGCTCTGGTGAATACCGGAGGCTACTTAGACTCCGTTCCCTGGCGTGGCTTAACTGTCATCGCTTGCGGTGGTCCAGCGAATCCACCAAACCCTTACAATGTCCAGGAGCGTCATGAAGATCGCATGGGCACAGGAGTTGTGTCCGCACGATCGTTGCCAGAGCCAAGTGGTGATTGACAGCCGGGCTACTGCACTTGTCGTCGGGAGCAGAGATAACTGGGTTCCCGGCAGTTTAATCCCTTAGCTGTCGCGAATAGCAATCACAGCAGCTCTAAATTGGTGCACGGTGGTGATTGACAGCCACGCTCTTGCACTTGTCGTCGGGAGCGGAGATAATAGCAATCACAGCAGCTTAGGAGTATGACAAAGGGAGAAAGCTCCCTCTGTCCTCTATCGGAACTCCAGCAACGAAATTGTGCGGTCAGACAATGACCTTTGGGTTGTCTATGATGTCATCAAGTCAGGCTTTGTCCGGGGGCGCAGCCTGACAGAATAATTGACAAGCCCTTAATCAGATCCGTATACAGAAAAGTTCTGGCTGTGATGACATAAAAACGCAATTTTTTACAAACCCATTTCTATTGTGTAAAATGTAGCAAAACATAAAAAACTATATAAAATTTATATCATTGCAATTGTACTGACCCCCATAGTAAAGTTATTATGTCATTTATACCGCTGTAAAAATGAAACCCAAAAAACAATGGTAGAAGTGCAGATTTCTTTTTTTATTTTCATGGCCTAAGCTAAAAAAAAACTGTAGAACACCTGTGCGCCAAAGAACCCAAATTGGGGTGACTTTCTGGAAGTTTTACCTCTTCTGGTACTTTGGGGAGCTTTGTAAAGTGACATGGTTCCCAAAATTGCTTTCCAAACCCAAAATAGCGCAACCCCCCTTTGTCCTCTCCCATGGCCCAAACAGCAGTTTTATCCCCACATGTAGGGTATTGTAAATTTTGGGAAAAAAAAAAGTGTAATACATTTTGGGGTGTTTTTTTTCCAGGATTCCTTGTAAAAATTAAACATTTTCAGCTGAAACTGCAAATTATTGGAAAAAAATGTAAAAAATTATTTTCACCTAATGTTGTTTCAGCCTAATGTTGAAAAAATGTGTCTAACACATGTGGGGTCGATATTCCATTTGCACCCCTGGATATTTTCCTTAAGGGGTTTGTAATTTTTCCAAATGAGGTTTTTTTTTAAGGGAGTTTATTAAGTTTTGCACCTTATGGTGTTGAAAACCGGGTTTGGGTGCCAAAAAATATATCCTAATAAAAAATGAAACCCCAAAAACCCCAGTAAGTGCTCCTCCTATTGGGCTTATGGTCGAGCCAAAATAGCACATTGGGGCCCCATATATGGGATATCTTAAAAAGGGAAAGAATTGGGGAACAATATGAGTAGCTTTTCCCCTGATCATTCTGTGTTCCAAATAAGGGGTAAAAAATTTAAAATCTTAAAGAAAAGTGATATTTAAAAATTTTCCCCCTTTTTTTTTTTTACTTTTTTTTGTAAAAACACCTAAAGGGTTAAAAAAACTTTTAAGTGTTTTTTGAATACCTTGGGGGCATTTTTTTTGTGGATCTTTTATAGGGGGTTCTAACTAAGGGCCCCTAAAAACCCCACACCCCAGAACTGGCTGGTCCTTAAAAAAAATAAAGATTTTTTAAAAAATGATGCCAATATAAAGTAAAGACTTAGGGCAGTTGGTCGGTATTTACTAATTGTTGGGTATGACTATCTGCATAGTACGTGCTGTTATACGCCAGCTATAGGTTGTGTGAACCCAGCCTAAGAGGAGGAGCCTGCAGAAGTTACACAGTTATAAGGGGGAGCCTGTCAGGTTCTAGTGAGTTCTCTCAGAGTGAAGCAGTTGTAGTTTTCCGCAAAAAAAAGGGGATCTTCCTTTCCCCTAGCCCGGGGAGTGGGGTAGGACGGGGGGAGTGCTTCCATCCCTCCTACTTAAGTCTGGGAAACAGAAAAGATGATGAAGAGGGACACAGCCAAACACATTTTGACCCCCAGAGGACAGAACAGGGAAATGTCCTGAGGGAATAACTGAAGGAAGTAGGCCAGAATAGATTGTCTTGGGAAGTGTGTCCAGGTCTGTTGCTGGCCCCTGGGCACGGTTGCTGTCCCTGTGACTGCAGGCTAGTAGGAGGCTTCTTGTAGAGGTCAGGAGAAGGCAATTGCTTGGGGAGCAATTTAAGTGTTTGGGGAATGCCTGGTTGAATTCCCCTTGTGGGGGAAATAAAAAGTCCTTTGTGAAGTGCCGTGATTAAAGGGGATTTTCCACCCCGACCAATATGACCTCCTTTAGTATGAGAAAGAAAAAACAAATCACACTGAGTCATGAAAGGGCAGGGAGAAGGGGGGAGGGGGAGGGGGGGGAGTGAGGGAAACCCCAAAGGGAGGTTTAAACTTAAGGGGAATATAAACAGTACAACAGTGGTTCAATACCGCAAGAACAGGTATACACCACTGTAGGAGAAACCTTACTCCCAAGCAGCTTAGTAATGTAAAAATCAGCAGGGAAAAAGAGAGGCAACAGACACACCACCCAGAGCACAGAGCCTGCATAACGGATCCTGTGACATGTTCACTAAAAAATAAAAAACTAAAAAGGGAAATTTTCGTATACAAAAGAAAAACACCTATTCTAAACGCAGATTGAAAGTTTTCTTCATCAGAAAAAGCAGGGATCTAATAACACACAGTGTTATTCTGTATCAAAAAAAACATATTGCTCCCCGGGCCTTAAAAGACCATTCTTTCCTGTAAATCAAAAAAAAGTTTTCACGCAAGCGCGGCCCCTTTACTCCTGGGTGTGATGGGGAAAGCTTTGTGGGAAACCAAGGGGGTTTGAAAAATGCTGTAGCTCTCAGAGTTCACTTTTTTAATACATATATTTAGAAGAAGGGATTAAAATACCTATTTTGGAGGTTCCCCGGTCAATTAAACATGGTGGCAAAACCCCTTTAAGCCTGCAAAATCTTCCAAGTTGTGAGTTGTGTTCTTTGTTCTGGTTCACACACCACCACAACGCCCATCATCCGTGTCTACCACCCGCACTATTCCCTGCACTTTACACACCCCACAAAGAATTTTGTTGGTGCTTCCCAGTACATTATATATTGTATTTAATGGTACCGTTAAAAAGTACATCTTGACCCACAAAACAGTACTTATAAAAACTACACATCAGCCTGCAAAACACGACTGTTTAGACCACTTTGTAGATTGAAAATGGAAAATGTTACTGGTCCAAGAAATTTTTTATTTATTTTATTTATAAAAGTTTTTATTTTTTTAAAGCCATAAAGCCTTTTTTTTTGTTTTCCAGTACATTATGTAGTACATTGATGAAATGATAACCTCTTCTAAAATACAGATTGGTCAGGTTATAAACAGCAAATATAAGGAAAGTCCATTTTACCGGCTGTGGAGAAGGCACAGATGTTGAGAGCATCAACTATATGTAAAGGTTATTCTCTTAAAAGAATAATTTTATTTCTTCAGGTTAAAATCCAGTAACATAGAAAACAGACAAGGTTCTCTTGCGCGTTTTAGACAGAAATGCTCTTAATATGTTGTGCCTGAAACGCGTAAGAGAACCTTGTCTATTTTCTATGCTCCTGGATCGTACCCTGAAGAAATAAGTACATTATTTTAAGAGGAGGCTGGAACCGTGTTTAACCTTTACACATGGTTATATGCAGCGCATCCATTCCTAGTGCACTCACACAGGGGACTGTACAGAGGTCACTTTGGTACAATGAGGCCCTAGTCTATCGAGATTATGCCAATGAGGTTAATTGCTGACAAGGAAGTCGCAGAGTAAGCTTGGTCTCATAAGCATGACTGCACATGCTGAATAGTATGAATGTCTCATTAACCTAGTAGTGGCGCTCACTGTATCCGCTTTGGACATGTGCTTTACATTTTTTGAAAGTGCTTGCTTTCCATTCATATCAGGGAACTCACTTCATTGTATTATGAATTCTGTGACATAAAAACTCAGATTTTTTTGTTAGTCAGTTGACCCGATAAAATTAGGTTCTTCTGTTGTGGTGTGTTCAGCCTTCAGAAGTTCAATCCTACAATATTATCCTAATACACAGAGATAATATGAAACTGGAATATGGATGTTACCGATTACTAAAATATCATTTACACTGAAAAACTAAAATTGAGAAATAGTTCTGAAAACGTTTTTGAAAAAAAATTATATAATATTAAATATATATTTATATA